>JADLZK010001806.1:0-23260 GCA_015847255.1 Hyparrhenia diplandra
CTAATAAATCACAATCATGCATCTACTAAATTAGCAAACCACTAGACTAAAGTGAGGGGTAATTGATAAAAGGGTAAGTAAATAACAAATAATAGTATACCTAAGATAATAAAAGAATAACTAAACTAATCAAGAGGTCAAAGGAAGAGATCAAGGTTCCTTTGTACTTATCTATTACTTAGGTTCTATGATAGTAATTACAATAATGCATTTTGGAGCAGCAGATCCGTCCCAACTCTCGAGAAAGACTGGGAAGAAAGTAGTAGGGAGGAGAAGGCTGCCAAAAAGCTCTACGAAACACCAACCCGAGCGCGTGGTGGACTACATCGGCGACATTTTGTCACCCCCGGGGCTACCACAACTATCCGTGGGATTGGGTGCAACCTCGGGTAACCTATAGCCTAGATACCAAGTCTACACTATCGATTACTACTCTAGCTACCTAGCATAACTAGAGTCCTCAATACGGCGGAGATCCCATGCAATAGCATAACAACTATACTTAACCAAATATATGAAAGTCATGGAAGTAAAAGAGAAGATAAATATATGAATCATAAGTCTTACAAAGAAAGGATACAAGACATACCAAACTCTGTAGACATCTCGAGCAGGAGCATAGCTCCACTCTTCTTTTACTCTTTGATTAGATCTAATTTATCTAATCTACTTCTAATTATATGGCTAATCTACTTCTAATTACATGGCTAATGTACTTCTAATCTACTTCTAATTCACTAATCCCTGAGAGAGAGGTGATCCTTATATTGGGACACCTCTACAACTAAGAGATAATGAATAGAATGAGATAGATTGAAGTAGGGTTTCACCCTGGGGTCAGGGGGTCTTCTTATATAGGTCTTGGCGATGAGCGGCGACCATTGAATCAAACCGACCTTCAACAACGGTGTAGATACAACCTCAAGGTCGGGTTACAAACCGACCTAGAAATGTGAGACTGAAAGGTGGGACCCACGGCGGTAGGCCCAAATGGCCTGGCGGCGCCCAGGGGTTGAGCCCCTCGGTCTCTCATTTCTTCCGGTGTCTTCTCGGTATCTTCTAGAGTGTTTTAGTCCATATTTTGTGTCGAGTTACTTCACGGTTAAGTCTTGTCATCGTATGAGATGTAAACTCTTCCGATTCTCATAGATCTTATACGCTTTTTATCTGTTAAGTCTCCGAAAAAGATATAAATCACCAAAGCTCGTGGAATTATGTTAGTAAAACCCCTAGTCTATGTTGATATTCATTCTATGCCCTTATTTCATATTTAGTTGACTATTAATATTATGCTATAATAGGTGTCAACACAGGGCACAACCAAAACAACGTCCACCGTCCTGTGGCAGCCACCAGCGTGGCGTGGCGAGTTGAGGCATTGAACCAAACATGCCCTTAGTTCCCTCGCGTGCCTACGCATGGGTGCAACTTTTTTCTAGGGCTGTCAAAAGTGTAGTATATCTCCGATGTGCATGCTCTGAGGATACCACATGTTAACAAAGTCGTTACCTTCATAAAAAGGCCACACGCAACTAAAAAAGACAAGTGACTCCCAACCTCCCAACAACGTACTACTCCTTCCGTCCCAAAAAACATGGACAATTGTTGAAAATGTGGAGCACGAGGCAGCACACCACGCTGTGCGTTGGGAAGCCCTAAGGCCGTCATGAGAATGGTTTGCTATTTGGCTATCTAGATGTGACGAAAAAAAAAAAAAAAAAAAAAGAAGAGAGAGCAGTCACTAGCTACATGTAAATAGCTAGACTATTTCACATAGCTCAAGAACATGTGAGGAGAGCATGTGAGTTCAATAATATAAAATAGTCTTTATTGTTTTCTCTCACTTCCACATCGGGGCCAACTACGTATTTAGTCTTAGCTATTACCATCATGGACGCCCTAAGCCTCCAAGGTATGATCGCCCACGACGCCCTCGCAGCTGGGTGCGACGTAAAATTTGCAAGGAAACATGAAAGTTGAAACCACTGGACACAGTGTTACCTTGGTGCTGCTCACGTCCAAATCTAATTACATGCTGATGCACCTCAGTGCCAGAAAAAACAAAACAAAGTCGTGCCCGTACCTTCTTTAATTTTCTTCCCAAGAACCGCCGTATTAACACCTAACAGCCGATTACACTTCCGGGAAGTGGGAATAAAAGATGGGTTTGCTTTCGCCAAAATTTGGGGAGTCCGTGGTGTCCCCAGCGACCAAATACGTCCAGTCGTCCACCACACCACCGAGAGTCGAGTGGAGGGATTGAGGGAATCAGGGAATCCGTGGTGTCCCGAGCCGGCGGCCCGCGGTCTCCCGTCCTCCGTGCGCCACGAGTCGGCACTTGGGCTGGCGGACTCGCCGGGCGCGCGGTGCTCGTCGGCAGATTCCATTGGACGTCCGCCCCGCCCCTCCCATGTGGTCTCGTCGCCGCACACGCGCAGATGCAGTGTTGCGTGGGCGTGGCTCGGACCGACCGGTCGCTCTGGAATCTGGATCAAAAGTTCCCTGTTGATGTGGTTATGCAACCGCGTACTGATCACCAGAGCGACTCAGGCCACCACACCATATTTTTTTCTGCATATGGAACCAACTTGACTTTTCATCGACGAGACGACGATGATTCGTTGATGAGAAAATGGCGGAAACATTACAACGCCACGAGACGTACGTACGTAGGGCCAACGTCAGTGAGTACGTACGTACGGTGTCCTTTGATCGTTAGCTACCCATAAGCAGCAAGTAATTTAGTGCTGCTAAACGCTGGTGTACCTTTCGTACTTGCTTGTCCCTGGACGTACCCAGCCATGCGTGAATGCGTCTCATCTTTATGCATGTTTGCGAGCTAATGCCGTCGCTCACCAACGCCAGCCATGATTGGGACCGAATCATCAGATTAATACAACTATCTAGTCAATTGGATATATATAGAATTTATATAGAGAGTTCATTCATTCTGCCGACCTGCAGGTAAATCGGCGAAACTGACCTTTGGGATTTTGAATAATTCAGACTGTTCAATTCAGCTGATGTTTGCTTAATCCACAGCGGTAATCCTATTTAATTACTTTTGGAAGAGGTCAACCAAAGTTGTGGATCATACTGCGTAGTTTCCGGTTACGACTGCTAATTGGGAGTTGTTGGGACACCGTGCTTTTGGCAAGTTAGCTGCGCACTAGAGTTGGTGAACTGTTTGGTATCTTGCTAAATTATTTCGTCTCTTCTTTATTAACGTGACATGTGATGATATGGACATGATAAACGTGTTCTCCTAAAAGCCCTCTAATAATGGCCAAGGCCTCTAATTAAACCTACGAAAAATTCAGTAAGTCAACAGTGACACTTGATGAGACCTAGTCGATGACGGCAGTGAAGTTACCAAATGCAGAGAAGTTACGTGGAAGTTGTCGTCATATAAGCAGGGGGCAGACTTGGCATTGTTCAAGGGGATTAAATAGTCACGTGAATGTGTAGTTCTCACCTAAAAAAAATGTCCGCCTATCAATACTTATACATGCATAGAGTATTAAATATAGTAAAATTTATGATAAATTTGCAATACGATTTTTTAGCCTAATTAGAATATGATTAGATAATATTCTGCTACAGTAAATATGTGCTAATGTATGACAAGTTAATTAGACTTAAAAGCATTCATCTCACGGTTTACATGCTAGTTATGTAATTTTTTTATTAGTATCCTAGAACCCCTACGATATGTGACACACCCAAAAACTTTTTAAGATATCCATTATTTTTGGCAAGGAGGTGGCAGGCCGGCGCTACTTTTATGGTTGTACGCATTGTGCACCTACAGTGCCTGGGCAACTTGTATAGTTGTATCCAAGGAAGCGGCAAGGATAGGGACACTGACGCACTACCTGCCCACTCTGAGGCTAAGGACATTCACAGTGAAGTCTAATCTATATATACTCTTATAATCGTATACCAATCGAGCAATCCGATTTGTCGGATACGGTTCATGAAACAGTAACGGATCATGTGAACAGTACATACCTGTTATAAACAGTACTGGATCACGTGAACAGTATAGGCCCGTTATGAGCAGATGCAGACCTGTTTACAAACAAGTAAACCTCGTTATGACCAAGTGCAGACCCGTTTGCAAAACGGTAAACCCGTTACAAACAGTATAGACCCATTTACAAACAATAAAACCCCCCGTTTACCATAACAGTACAAACTCGTTGTTAAACCTTTTTGCAACCCATAACCCGCGCATCCGCACGGGCCCACCTGGTAGTTAAAATGATAGAACACGCAATGGCTCCTCCGTCGAACAGACTATCCACATCACCATAATTTTTTTTTACCATTCGATCTTTACATCAGTGGTTAAGATTCGTTTACCGGATTCGACTTTTCTATACATTTCTACGTGAAGCTGGCTTCTCCACAGCTTCTCTAGCTTCCCAACTGAATCCAAACACCTAAATATATACTCCCTCCGTCCCTAAATAGATGTCATTTCTCGCTTCCCGAGAAGTCAACGTTTTCAAACTACCGGCAATTATATATTAAAATATATAAATATTTATGCTAAGTAATTAGTATCATTGAAAAGATCTTTAAGTCTAGCTTTTTTAATAAATTTATACGGAGATATAAATGTTGCACGAATTTTCTACAAACCCAGTCAAAGTTGAGAAAGTTTGACCGGCACGCACCCCATAACGACATCTAAAAAAGGGACGGAGGGAGTACCTAGCTTCTTGCCCCTCAAAAAAAAAAAAAAGCAACGATGCTTTCTATCCTCCCGGCCCGGCCTCGACACCGCCTGCGCCGCCCCCCTGCTCGGCACCGAGGGACGCCGCCCCTCCCGCTACACCGCCCGGCCCCGTCCTCCCTTCCTCTCCTCTCCCTCTCTCCCGACATCGCCATGAGGAGGCGGCGGAGCTCGACGCCGTCCCTCCCTTCTCTCTCTCCTCTCTCTCCGACATCGCCATGAGGAGCGGCGGGCTTCGGGCGCCGCCGCGTGGCGTGACGCACCTGGGTCGATCCCTAGCGGTGTTGGCCCGGTGGTGGTAGGCGGCCGGCGCGCACCTGCCGGCGCACATGACATGAGCAAAGCACACGACACTTGTCCGGCCCGTCGCGTTAGGGTTAGTGTAAGTGCAATCAAGCTCTATGTGGGTTTTGGCGTTGATGACCACCGAATTAGGGGACTAATGAGATTTACGAAGATAACATGCGAGGGGATTAAAACGTGGAGTTGATGTGCAGGTCCAAAGGCACCAAATAAGCTAGATGGTGGTGTTTCCGGATCAAGGTGTTTAAGTTATTTCATATTTTGAATCTTGAGTTTAGGAAATGCCGTACTATTAAGAGGGATCCTAGGATTCGGGCACATGGACCAAGTGCTCTAAACATCAAATCCGGACACAACACTCGGCTCAAACCCGACCGCCCAAAGCATTTCCACTTGCTTCTCACCTTTTCTTTGTCGGGTTGGTGCGGCAGATGCAGCGCCAACGCGGCGGTGCCCTTCGTGTCGAAGGCGGCGGTGCCACACTTAAATCCTACCGTTGGGTCCATGGGGTATAAATACCCATTCTACCCCTCCCACAAGCGGTCACCTGCTCACTTCATCTTCTTCCTCGCGACAAAAGCGGCCCGGCTCTCACCTCTTGCTCTCTCTCTCACCTCCATTGAAGTTCTTTGAGCTCCCCACTCAATCTCTCACTTCCCTTTTGGGATTCTTGAGGGAAACAAGGTGCAAACTTCGATTGGAGACCGGATCTACTACTTCCCCACTCAAAAGAGCATTTGGTTCACGTTTGGCGGAACCCTAGGGTTCTTTACTCTTGGAGCTTGCTCCTAGGCGGCTAGGCGCCGCCCTTGAGCTTGCCCCCTTCGTGTGGCAGCCTTGGGAGGTTTGTAACCTCACTCTAAAGCAATACATTACCCCACATCTCTAGGGTTAACTCCCTAGACTTGTGAACGAGGGAAAAGGCAAGCCGGTGGGCAAGCCAAGCCTTGTGTGGCAACCTCAACAACGTGGGCGTAACCCGGCTTTGTGTGGCGCGGCGAACCACGGTCAAATCCTTGTCTCACTTGTCCTCCCTTTACTTTGTTGCATATTTGTCTTGTGAGAAAGGGCTTGACCCGATCTACTTGGTTCTTTGGGTTTTACGCCCGGCTTTGGCTAGTTTTACGTCATGGTATACACGTAATGCGGGGAACAAGGGAGAATCACCATCTCCTTTGGACTGACTCACGAGATTCACCTCGGGTTCACCTACGTGAAGTGACCGGCGGTGCCGCCGACGAGGACGCGGCAGTGCCGTGCCTGCTGGCGAGAGAAGTGCCTTCTCTGTCTGCATGCAGTTGCATCGGTTTCACGCGGCGGTCGCCAGCTCTATCTGGCGATCTTGCAGCGCTTATCCTATGACGGCGGTGTGCCAAAGTTTTGCCAGTCGATTTTAGGGGGTAAGCCTATTCACCCCCCTCTAGGCTTCCATCAGATCCTACAAGTGGTATCGGAGCTAGGATGCTTTCGTATACGCTTCACCGCGTGAAGTATGGAGGCACCGGAGGGATCGAACAAAGGAGGCAAGTCCACCGTCCCCCGTGGAGGAGGTGGAGGCCAGCAGCGGGCGAGCTTTTCTCTGCATGGCCGGTGAGAGCACCATCAAGGGTGATGCCACCGATGTCGAGAGAAAGACCGCAAGAATAGCAAGGCGAAACGCTAGAAGGCAAGAGCGAGAAAAGAAAAGACTAGAAGAGCAAGCTAGTGTCAAGCTTGCCGAGAAGCTTCAAAGAAAAGATCAAAGAAAGATAATTCGTGAGGCAAGAGCCGCTAGGAGGGCAGCAAGGGAGAAAAAAAGGCAAGAAGAGGAAGCAGAGTCAAGTGAGCTATCAAGTAGCTCGAAGATGGAGATGATGATATCTCCTACAACAAGAACAAGAAGAAGGGAAAGAAGAAGGATGAGTGCAGCGTCAACAACAACAAGTTCGCCGCCATATCCTTTAACTACTCTTCTTATTTGACTAACCGCGATAAGAAGTCCTTCATCAATGTGTCCTTGGGGAAAGTTGCCCCGTTTCAATGGGACCAACTATGCCAAGTGGAAGCACTTGATGAGAGCCTATCTTAGCGCTCTTCACCCCCGGTCTTTGGGAGGTTGTGTGCAAAGGTGGATTTCAGCCACCGGTGAATCCCAAAGGAGCCAACAAATGAAGAGCTAGCAGCTGCCCACATCAATGGTCAAGCCACAAGCATCCTTCTAAGTGCTCTAGAAGGCAATGAGTACAATAGGGTGATGAATGTCAATGAAGCAAAGAAGATTTGGGACACTCTAGTACTTGCACATGAAGGTGTTGACAAAGTGAGAAAGGTCAAGATTGACTTGTTGAAGGCCAAGCTCAACCGATTTGTGATCCTTGATGGAGAAGGAGCACAAGAGATGTTTGATCGGTTGATGGTGCTAGTTGGCAAGATTAGAGGGTTTGGAGATGAGGATCTAGATGACCACACCGTTGTCAAGATCATGCTTGAGGCATACACACCTAGAAATGACATAGTGGTCACCTTGATTCGTGACAAGAAGAGGTTTGAGCACTTCACACCAAATGATGTGCTTGGTAGGCTGCTCACATATGACATGCAAAGAGAGGAGGCAAATGAAAGAAAAAGCTTGTAGAGTTGCAAGCAAAGCTTGAGGGGGTCAAGATCAAGGAAGTGGCTCTCAAGGCAACCAAGACAAGCAAGCCAAGCTCCTCCAATAAGGTCAAGGGCAGCAAGCAAGCATCAACAAGTCTAGACAAAGAAATGAAGAAGATGCAAGAAAATATTGATGCAACCTCTTCCTCTAGTGATGATGAAGATGATGGGGCTGATTACAAGAAGATTGATGACATGGCCCTATTCATGAAGAAGTATGGGAAGGGATGAAAGCAAATGGCTACAAGATGGTGCAAACGAAGATTCCCAAACAAGAAAAAGAGAACATGCTTCAATTGTGGCAAAGACCGAGCATTTTGTTGCCGATTGTCCTTATGAGAACAAGAACAACAAATACAAGAAGGACAATGGCAAGGACAAGAAGCAAGACTATAAGAGAAAGGGAAGAAGCATGGGTGAAGCTCACATCGGCCATGAGTGGGACTCAACAAAAAGAGACAAGTGAAGAGGAAGTCCATGTTGCAACATTTGCTATGCAAGAGACCTCTACACCCAAGCTCTTCAACAACATGACCGATGATGAGGATGAGGACAATGACTCCACTCATGTTTGTCTTATGGCCAAGCATGAGAAGGTAAAATCCAAACCCAAACCTTCTCCTTCTCTTAGTGATGACTCTAGTGATCTTAGTGAAAGCTCTAGTGAAGATGAATCTAGTGATGATGAAGAATATGTTAGACTCACTAAAAAACCTAGATCCCAAAACTAGAGGCTTTCTTGCTCAACTAATGACGGATCTAGAGAGTACCCAAGCGGAGTTAGCGACTAGAGATAGTCAACTTGATAGACTTGAAAAGCTCTATGTTGATAACAAGGATGCTCTTGTAGCCGAGAGAAGTGAGGTGGCTTCCCTTGCAAAAGAGCCTAGCTAATGAGCAAGGAAATCATGCTCTTACTAAGAAGGCTATGGTCACCCTAAATGGGAAATATTGTGACTTGCAAGACAAGCACAAAAAGCTTGAAAATGAACATAGCATTCTTAGTGAGAGCAACTCACATCTCCTAGCCACAAAGGATACCTCTACTCCCTCCACTAGTCAAGGTTGTGGAAAATGCTATAATGTTGATATGAATGCTTATGCCACTAACCTTGCCAACATGAAAGCAATGGAGAAAGAGATCACTAGGCTCACTGCTATGGTAAGAAAAGAAGGTGAAATCAGCAAGGCAACAGTGAGCAATAAAGTTGAGGCTCCAAAGAAGCCCAACTACATTGATGGGAGAAATCCAAGAATCAAGGATGGACTTGGACACAAGCATGAAAACAAAACCAATGGAAAAAAATGATCAATGGTGTTGAATGTGTCAAATTCTTGAGCAAAGGCACAGTGAGGGTACAGAGAGAGACCGCACAGAGCGCTGGACACAAGCCAACCCGAGCTGCAGCCGCCACGGCAGTGCCGCCGCCCCAAGAAAAGAGAAGGTCACCTACACTGCCTTGGCTCAGAATAGACCCAAGAAGATGGTCCAAAAGCCCGTGGAAGAAGGTCCGTAAGTCGAGAAAATCTTGTGCAGGTTGTTCCTAAGGGCCACTCCTATCAATCAAAGTCAAAAGCAAGCAAGTTAGACTCAAATCCTTGCTTTGAAGTGAAGGCAAACGACAAGAAGGGGCGGTGTTTGCAAAGTACTTGAGCAAAGTGAAAAGAAACTTTATTGCAACACCTCTATATGGGTTCCCAAAGTTCTTGTGACTAAGGTAAAAGGTCCCAAGAATCTTAGGGGACCTAAACTTGTGAACTAAACTTGTTTTGCAGGCATACTCCTCCGGTGGGTCAAGTTGGGTGTTTGACAATTTTGTACAAATCATATGACCGGAGAAAGGAGTATGTTCTCATCATATTCCCAAACCAATGACGACAGAAACAACATAAGGTTTGGAAATGATGATGTAAGAAGTGTGATCGGTCTTGGTAACGTTGCTATCACAACTGAGCATAATATTTTAGATGTTTTGCATGTTGATTCGTTGGGATACAATTTGTTGTCGGTCTCACAATTGTGTGAGAAAGGCTACAATTGTCTCTTTACGGATGTTGGTGTGGAAGTCTTTCGTGAGAAAGGATTCCTCTGTTGTCTTCTGAGGCAAACTCAAGAACAAGCTTTACTTAGTTGACTTCAACAAAAGTGAAGCTAAGCTTGATACCTGTCTAATGGCAAAATCTAGCATGGGCTGGTTATGGCATCGCCGTCTAGCACATGTTGCCATGAGGAACTTGGCCAAACTGCAGAAAGACAACCACATCATTGGACTAACAAATGTTGATTTTGACAAGGGCAGGGGATATGTGGACCTTGCCAAGCCGGAAAGCAAGTAGGTGCACCTCACCCACCAAAGAGCGTGATGACAACTACTCAACCATTGGAGTTGATACACATAGATCTCTTTGGACCGGTGGCCTACCTTAGCATCGGGGGTAACAAATATGGACTTGTTATTGTTGATGATTACTCCCGCTTCACTTGGGTTTTCTTTGTCTTTGATAAGTGTGGGGGGTACAAGAGAAGGTGAAAACCTTCATCAAGAGGGCACAAAGAGAATTTGATCTACCTGTCAAGAGAATAAGAAGTGACAATGGGACCGAATTCAAGAACACCCAAGTAGAAGAGTATCTTGATGAAGAGGGCATCAAGCATGAGTTTTCATTTTGCATATACCCCTCAACAAAATGGTATAGTAGAGAGGAAGAACCGCATACTCATAGAGATGGCAAGGACAATGCTTGATGAGTACAAGACTTTGGACATCTTTTGGTGTGAAGCCATCAACACCGCTTGTCATGCCATCAACCGCCTCTACTTACACAAGAAACTCAAGAAGACTTCATATGAGCTCTTAACCGGTAACAAGCCTAAGGTGTCATACTTTAGGGTGTTTGGGTGCAAGTGTTTCATTCTCGAACAAAAAGGCCCCGAACCTCTAAGTTTGCACCTAAAAGTTGATGAAGGTTTTCTTCTTGTTTACAGATCAAATGAGCATGCCTATCGTGTTTTCAATCAAACCACCGGTAGGGTTGAAATCACTATAGATGTGACATTTGATGAATCTAATGGCTCTCAAGTAGAGCAAGTTGATCAAAGTGTTGTAGGAAAGGAGGATCCACCTTGTGAGGCAATCAAGCAATTGGCGACAGGTGACATAAGGCCTCAAGAGGATCAAGCTAATGAAGAGGAGGATCCACCCGGTTGTTCTTTGCACACAAGATTCCGCCGACGTACTCAATGACCAAGACCAAGCGCAAGACGCTCTTGGAAGCATCCGGTAGCGGCGAGTGCGCGCACCATCGCATGGGGCGCCGATTGCCACCACCTACCTCAGCGGCGGCCGATCCCACGCATCACTGTTCAACCACTTAATCTTGCTCCAATTCTTGAAGCGGATGATGAATATGATGAAGATCAAGAAGAAAATGCGAAGGCGTTGATCACCCACGACTATGACAAACAATTCAACGGGATCATCCCGTTGACAACATCCTTTGGAGTCTTCGAAAGGGAGTTACTACTCGATCTCATCTAGCTGCTTTCTGCCAACATTTCTCGTTTGTTTCATCTTTGGAACCGCAGAAAGTAGATGATGCTCTCAAGGATCCGGATTGGGTGTTGGCCATGCAAGAAGAGCTCAACAACTTCAAAAGAAATGAAGTGTGGGGAGTTGGTGGAAAGACCCAAGACTAACATCATTGGTACCAAGTGGGTCTTCCGCAACAAACAAGATGAAGATGGGTTGGTAACAAGAAACATGGCAAGATTGGTTGCTCAAGGCTTCACTCAAGTAGAGGGCTTGGACTTTGATGAAACCTATGCACCGGTGGCAAGACTAGAAGCAATTCGCATTCTTCTAGCCTTCGTTGCCCATCATGACTTCAAGCTGTACCAAATGGATGTCAAGAGTGCATTCCTCAATGGCCCACTACAAGAGGAAGTGTATGTTGAGCAACCCCCGGTTTTGAAGACCCCAAGTTTCCCAACTATGTCTACAAGCTCCATAAGGCGCTCTATGGGCTTAAGCAAGCACCTAGAGCATGGTATGAATGCCTTAAGGAATTCTTGCTCAAACAAGGCTTTGAAATAGGCAAAAGTGATCCTACTCTCTTCACTCATAAAGTTAGCAATGATATCTTTGTATGCCAAATATATGTCGATGACATAATATTTGGTAGCACTAACAATATGTATGTTGAGCAATTTAGTAGGACAATGACCAAGAGATTTGAGATGTCCATGATGGGTGAGCTAAAGTACTTCCTCGGGTTTCAAGTCAAGCAAATGGAGGAAGGGACATTCATTTGCCAAACCAAGTACACCCACGACATGCTAAAGAAGTTTGATATGGCTAAGGCAAAGCCAATCAAAACTCCAATGCCAAGCAATGGACATCTTGATCTTGATGAGGAGGGTCCAGCCGTGGACATGAAGGTATATCGCTCCATGATTGGATCTTTGCTTTACCTTTGTGCATCTAGGCGGACATAATGCTTAGTGTGTGTATGTGTGCTCGTTTTCAAGCCAATCCAAAGGAATGTCACAACATGGCTGTTAAGAGAATCTTGAGATACTTAGTACTCACTCCTAACCTTGGCTTGTGGTATCCCAAGGGTTCCAAGTTCAATCTACTTGCTATTGATTCCTCGACTATATGCGGTTGCAAAGTAGATCGAAAAAAGCACTTCAGGGGACATGTCAATTCCTTGGGACGGTCCTTAGTGTCTTGGAGCTCTAAGAAACAAAAATTGTGTAGCCCTTTCCACCGCCGAGGCCGTAGTATGTTGCGGCCGGTGCATCTTTGTGCTCAACTACTTTGGATGAAGCAAACCTTAAAAGATTACGGATGTCATTTCACAAAGATACCTCTTCTTTGTGACAACGAGAGTGCCATCAAACTCGCAAATAACCCGGTAGCACACTCTAGGACAAAACACATAGACATACGTCATCACTTCTTGAGAGACCACGAACTCAAAGGAGATATCGCAATTCGCCATGTGAGCACCGAAAAGCAACTAGCGATATCTTCACCAAGCCTCTCGATGAGTCAAGGCTTTGTGCTTTGCGTAGTGAGCTAAACATTCTCGATTCTCGTAACTTGGTTTGAATTCCGGCACACATGCAATCTGTTTGAGACACTAGTTCGACATAGGAAAAGTTTGTGAAAACTTTCATATTGTGTCTTAAAAGGTTTTCAAATTCTAATCCGAAATTCAATGCCATTGTTCATGCATCGATGATCCGTCCCCGGCAATGAATTTTTGGTGTCTTTGTGATCAAGTTTGAGGAGAAATGAGTCAAAAAGTGGCAATATATATGCGGGGACGAAAGAGTTTTGGGCGGCGGTGCCGCGTGCCTAGCCCGGCGATGCAGCGTAAACCGCGATGCAGCGTCGCTTCTGCAGCGGCGATGCCATGCCTAGGGTTTCGAACTCATTACGTCGAACGTTTTTTGGGCCAAATTTTTCTTCTTTCCTTTTCTACCCACGGCCCGTCGGTTTTTCCTTCTCTCCTCTCGCCCAACTCCCTCCTCGCGCCGCTTCTTCTCTTCGGGCGCGTGAAGGCGCCCGCCCAGCTCTACGCGCGCCTTGTTGCCGCGTTTCTTTCGCCGCCGTGATCTTGCGTCTGCGCCGCTCGCCGGAGTTCTGCTTCGTCTCCGGCGTAGAACTCCTCTCTCAGAGCCTGCTCTTCTTCTCCCCTCAATCCACGAAGTCAAGCGCAAGGTAACCTAACCCTAGTTCATATAGTCCTTGCCCGATCTATGCAATATCGGTTTACATTCATGGATTCTTGTTTCCTAGTGATGTATGAACTCTAGTGAAGTGTTGTTGAGGATTGAAATCGATGGATTTCGTGTTTCCATGACTTAGGTGATTTGGGGGAGGGCGCGGCATTGCCGCCCCCAAATAGAACTTTATGGTTCTTAGCTGCTTCCAACAGCATATATCCCTCAAATCACCTACTTGATTGAACCAGAAATCGATTTGACTCCAAATTTCAAATATTTACCACTCTAGTTAGGGCTCATTTTTCAATCCATGGGCAACTGCACCTAATTTGTGATTTGGCTTATGAAATTGTGATAGAAACGTAAATTGAGTCAAATAGATGTGAGAGAAAGGTTTTGGCGGGAGACATTTGATGTTTTGAGCAAGGGGAGCGCAGTGCGCGTGCATGACACTGGCGATTGCCGCATCGTGCAAAATGCGGGCGGTACCCGCAGCCCAGGTTTTTTACCCTCGACGGCGGCTTGCTTTGAACATCAAGTATCATCTTCTTAATCTTTCTCCTACATATGTTTGGCCACTATACACTCTATCTTATGCGTTTTCTTACCAAACTCCTATCTTTTGCATAGATGGATCCCTGGAGGTGATCCCCACGGCAAGAGGAAGCAGAGGGTCAAGGTGATTGAAAGAAGGGGCAGAGGGAAGGGAAGAACCCGAGCAGGCAGGTGGCGGCGTGAGAGCACCGAGCTTGCGAGGAGGAGCAGCAAAGAATATGGGTACACCATCGTGCCCCAGGTGAACAAGGCACTCGAGCACCCATACGTGTTTGACAACACATATATGGTGGCGGTGGAGGGTGTCTTTTGAGATGGCGGCCCACGCCAAATGATCCACCCATTCCGGTGGTGAGCTACTTCAAGAAGTAGAGAAGAAGCGAGATGCGAGCATACAATGTGTAATGTAAATGATGATGAGCGCATGATGGCATAGATGAGAGGTTTTGGGCGACATTCCACTCAAACTTCTACTTGACTGTCCTCTTTCACTCTCCCAAGAGCAAGATCACAACTATGCACTACATTGATTTTAAGAGGATGGCAGATAAGGAGGAGGTTGCCTTCAATGAGGCAATTGAGGCTTGTGAGAGGTTTGGGCGACGCAGACATCATGTCCTTCAAGCATGATTGGAATGAAGAGATCCTCAGTCGGTTCCATGCTACCTATCACTTTGGGGCGAGGCCGGTCGAGACACCATTCTTTGGATGACCGCGGAGGCACTACAGGGTTGACTTTGTCACTTTGTCAGGCCGATACTTGGCTTTGGGGGCTGATCACAAAAGGCGGTACATAGACATTCATGAGATTGACCCCATTGAAGCCAAGGCCATCAAGGATTCTTTGGGCTGATCCAAAGCTACTTGGAAAAAGGAAGGGGTTGAAGGACTTCTTCTATGTGATGAACAACCTCTGCAGGATGCACCATTGATCCCAAGGATGGGGCAGCCTCGATGTGAATGGCTATGCTAGGAACACCTTGCTCATTTCAGGAATGATGAGACTTTCAATGTGGGGAAAGTTCATTTGGAGGCGACTAGCTAATGCCATGGATGATGCTAGGAGGAATACGCCCTATGCTCCCTACCTCATGTTCTTAATTGAGAGGGTCTCTCGGGAACATCTATCCCAAGGACTTCTTCCACACAGTCTACAATATAGAAGACCCATGGCTTAGATGGTGGGAAGACCGGTGGCGAGCAGACCCTCAGCGGGAGGCACCTCGGTGGTAGAGAGGACTTGGAGGAGCCCTCTAGCTCTAGGCCCGGGAGGCACGGCAGAAGTCTCGATCTAAGGTGAAGAAGTGGATCAATGCCATCTTTGGGCATTGCTCTTATGCATCTCGGCAGGACTTATGAGTTGCTTGAGGGGAGGTGAGCAGTGTTCAAGAGTGTTAGGGAGAAGCAAGGACTCCCAGTTCCTCCTTCTATCCCTAGACCACCTCAAGATGCGACCTCCCGAGCTTTTCACCACCGGCGGCTCAGATCGGGACCTTTCGGACTGCTTGGATTTCCTTTTGCACAGCGAGATCCCGGCTCGCCCGCTCTACTGGCCGTCACTCCACGCGGGCCGATCTTTGCTATCTATCGAGGAGGGCGAGGACACCGCTTCGGCCGCGAGAACACTAGTGAGGAGTGACTCCGCTTCTGTTTCTTCTCTTTTCTATGATCTTTTTTGGTGCTTGACGCCAAAGGGGAGAAAATTAGAAGAAATGAGAGGGGTCAAACTTTTTCGACGCCCGGAGTTGGTTCGAGGATGATCACGGCGGTGATCTTGAGAGTTTAGATCCTTTGAGAGTAGCTTGTTAGGTGTGAGTTTGAGAGAAACTCTATTTTATGTAATAATGCCACCTATGACTTGTTATTCCTCAGATTTGGTTGTTGGATGTTTAAACTCTGTTTTTTAATTATCCTGCTGCATGTTTAGAGTATATATCTTGTCATATATGCTGTGGTTGATGTTTTGTCATGCATGCGTGGCGATAGGGCGCTGAACCGCATCTGGCGCTGGCAGTGCAGCACATCGATCTTGCAGAGACACCCTTTTTGTGCTCTGATCAGTTTCTGTTGTCATACGCATCACGGTTGTATTTTTATGACACCCTGTTGAGCACCCCACAGCAACCATGGATGTAGGGGGAGGCCTTGCACACTTTCTAAATGTGTGACTTGACTTTTATGTCAAAATGAGAATTCAAATCTCGCTCACACATTTAGGGGGAGGCCTCACTACACCTAAATATGTGAAATTGACCTTTTATGTCAACATTGAGAATTCAAAACTCACTCACATATTTAGGGGGAGATTCCTACATCCTTGGTCTTCGAAATCTAAGGTTGACTTTACATCTTATGTAAGCTCTAATTTGGTTGTCATCAATCACCAAAAAGGGGAGATTGTAAGTGCAATCAAGCTCTATGTGGGTTTTGGCGTTGATGACCACCGAATTAGGGAACTAATGAGATTTATGAAGATGACATGGGGATTAAAACGTGGAGTTGATGTGCAGGGTCCAAAGGCACCAAATAAGCTAGATGGTGGTGTTTTAGGATCAAGGTGTTTAAGTTATTTCATATTTTGAATCTTGAGTTTAGGAAATGCATTACTATTAAGAGGGATCCTAGGATTTTCGGGCACTGTGGACCAAGTGCTCTAAACATCAAATCCAGACACAACACTCGGCTCAAACGACCGGCCCGGCATTTCCCTTGCTTCTCACCTTTTCTTTGTCCGAGGGTTGGTGCGGCAAGAAGACAATACGCCTGCAAAGGTGCCGCGCGTGTCGTCTTGGCGATTGCCACACTTAAATCCTACCGTTGGGTCCGTGGGGTATAAATAACCATTCTATCCCTTCCCACAACGGTCACGGCTCACTTCATCTTCTTCCTCGCGACAGAGCGACCCGGCTCTCACCTCTTGCTCTCTCTCACCTCCATTGAAGTTCTTTGAGCTCCCCACTCAATCTCTCACTTCCCACACAGGATTCTTGAGAGAAACAGCTGCAAACTTCGATTGGAGACCGGATCTACTACTTCCCCCCACTCAAAAGAGCATTTGGTTCACGTTTGGCGAAACCCTAGGGTTCTTTACTCTTGGAGCTTGCTCCTAGGCGGTTAGGCGTCGCCCTTGAGCTTGCCCCCTTCGTGTGGCAGCCTTGGGAGGTTTGTAACCTCACTCTACAAACAATACATTACCCACATCTCTAGGGTTAACTCCTAGACTTGTGAGCGAGGGAAAAGGCAAGCCGGTGGGCAAGCCAAGCCTTGTGTGGCAACCTCAACAACGTGGGCGTAACCCACTGGCGTGTGGCGCTTGGCCGAACCACGGGTCAAATCCTTGTCTCACTTGTCCTCCCTTTACTTTTTGTTGCATATTTGTCTTATGAGAAAGGGCTTCGACCCGATCTACTTAGTTCTTTGGTTTTCGCCGGCTTTGGCTAGTTTTTACGTGGGTATACCCGTAATGCGGGGAACAAGGAGAATCACCATCTCTTTGGACACAGCTCACGATTCACCTCGAGTTCACCTCAGTGAAGTGACCCCGGCGATTGCCGCGACGAACTGCGGCAGTGCCGCGCCTGCCTGGCCGAGAGAAGTGCCTTCTCGTCTGCAATGCGGTTCTGTCGGTTTTCGCGGCGGTGCCGCTTAACAACGTCTTGCGTAGCTATCTATCTTGACGATAGTGTGCCGAAGTTTTAACAGGTCGATTTTAGGGGTAAGCCTATTCACCCCCCTCTAGGCTTCCATCAGATCCTACAGTTAGGTATGGACTGCGATTTGGGATTTTGATTTTTAGGGTTCTTGTTTGTGGAAGAACATCTCTTTCCGTATGGTTGGGTTGGATATTTATGGATCTCCTGGGCTTTTAATTTGAGATTTGTTGATTTTGAGTCTGCTTGAATGCCTTTTAGGTTAATTTGTTCTATTATTACAAATCTACATAGGCTAATTTGTGCTTGCCTAATTCCAGATAAAAATGATTGCAGGTTTGGATTCGGATACAAGAATATGACTGGAATAATGAGAACAATATTCTCTTATGTTAACGAAATATTTTCTGGAACACTGAACATTCTTTTTTATGTATAACCATGCTATTGTTTTATGTGAGTCAGCAGCACATTTATCTTTCGAGGTTGATTTCGGGTCTGCAATGCAAAATCAGTTAGTGACCCAAATAATGATTTTGTTCAACTAACTTTTATTTTATTTGTGACCTTCTGCTTCTTTCAACTGACATATCATATATCATGTATCGCGAATTCCACAAAACAAAATTACCAAATGCTTTTTTTTTCCTGATCTTAGCACCTGCAATGGCCTATGGGGCTTATGTAAGTTGACAACTTAGTAACGACTAGGCTTCTTCAGCTGAGTTTTGGTCCATGAAAAAAAGATCAAAACCTATTTCCCTTTGGTGGAGTATGTTAGAATGGCCGTCATGCCAACCTGATGCCGCTTGATGCTTCCTATTGATTTTGATTTGCAGACCTTGATGGACTTCATTACTTTCTTTCTTTTTTGCTAATCAGGCTTTGCCAGTGCCTATGTGTTTTGTTTGGTGGCTAAACATACTATTTGTCCTTCAATCTAATTTTGCACGTTATTAGCTGATAAAGACAAATGCTGTTTCTAACGTCTAAAATTTGTCGTTCTTGCAATTCATAGTTACCACAAGCCTTGTATTCATATAGGTAAATGAAGCTACTTATCTTCATGACTGAAGAAGGTTACAGAACCCCTTTGACCTTCTATTCATTTTTGGCTTATCAGGAATACTTGAATTTGCCTTACCATGATTATTTGTCTTTTTTTGCTACAACTAATTCCTTACTCTTACAAAGAAAAAATGCATTGTGATATTGTACCATATCATATTTGTCTTCTACTGTACCACAACATGTATCTCTATCACAGTTCATTTGTTGCAGCTCATGGCCGAGTCCGTGAGCAAAAAGCAGGCTAATTCTTTGCACTAAAGGCGAGATCATGCTAATTGTTAATTAAAGAAAGGCATTGAAATGACAGTACGCAGCTATCATCCTAACAAGTCAAGTTGCAGATGTGCTTTTCTTGTCTGATTTCTATATGATTCTACAGCTAAGGATTTTCAACATTGATAGTGTTTACAGCTATAATGATTTCTCTTTTTGGATTCTGGTTCAGTAAGCTACTATAGTTGCTTGCACTAAATGTACCTTTTTTCAGCGCCATATTGAAGCCTCTAAAACAGTCCTGTTTTGAATTCAGAGCTTGCTTCCATGGTTTATTGAAGATACAGTCTCAAAATAATTATGATTGGACTAAACGTGATGCCATTGGATTATATAGTTATTTCCGAATGGTTACCTTTGGTTTTGCCTGAACAGTTTTGTGTAGTTCAATTAAGATGATGTGACTCCAAATGTCCTATGCTAAATTTTTTGATTTCCTTGTGGCTATCCTGGCAGCAACTCTATGAAAATTATTTGGATTTAGAGTTTCAAATTCCTATTTAGAGTGTTCTGATTCTCTTTAGTAGCCAGTAATGTAGAATGAGTTATTCTTCTGTTATGTAGGTTGCCCTCAAGACACTTTGGTGATCCATGGCTTCTTTCCGGAGGCAATATGCTATTATCATGTTATTTTTACTCAACTGAAGCTATACCTTAGGTTCCAATTTGGTTTCTTGTTTCTTATAATACCCACAGCCCACTGGTTGATTATCTTCAATTGAATTTTGTTCAGACTACAGTTCAAATACATGCCTAACAGTTTTGTAAATTTGATATATGATTATGGCTTCTTAACGCCAAATGGAAGGTGCTATAGCAGTTTGATATCATCTTGCATGACACCTGTTGACATAGATGTTGTGCAAGTGCACGTCCTAGATTGCTCATGCAAAATGTTTGATTAAATCTATGAAGTGGCCCTGTCCTAGCAGCAGTTATTAGGTTTCTCTACACATCTGTGTCATGTGCGGACTTAATCTGCTTGTATTGTGTGCTATGCACACCTGTCTAAGTGTAGAGAGACAACCCTTGACATTGTACCTGTGTCATCTTTTTTTTAAGCCTTCTAATATTTGTTTGTTTTTATGTAAAATATTTAATGTTTATACATCTCAACTCTCAGGCTAGAGTATGCAACACTACATCTTTTAGACCATCTATTCTCCAGTGATCCATATTATTACCTAATTTATACTCTGTTTTATGAAAAAGGGTTTATACCTGCTGCTCTGAACAAATTCCTTCAAATCATAGTTTTTGTTTGTAACATCAAGTGTTTTGTTTCTTTCATTTGTAGTCTGTTATTTAGACTTAATTTTAGCAGCTCCGTTCTAAATCTAGAGTTGGGGGCTAGAGGGTACTATGCTATGTGGGTGTGCCACTGAAGGATGAAATTCAAGATTCACCCAATGAACTTCTGAACGATAAAACCATGAAGGGAACCTTCTACGGCGACACAGACCATGGATTGACCAGACCAATTTGGTCGACATGTACACCAAGGAGTTAAAAATGCAAGGTGCTATTTCCTTTTCACCCTTTTTACTTGAACTATGCTAAAATTCCTTTGTACCCTGCCAACAAGCATTTGCAAATTTGTGCCTTCAATTCAATATCATAGGTTAAAAACTATTCTCATGCTGCATTGTTGGAATTTTTTAACTACATTTGTTCAGTTCTAGGTTTTCCAGATGCTTATTCGCTTGCCAGGCGCAAAACCATCTTTGCAGCTGGGTCATAATCCTTCCATAGCAGTATAGCAACGCTTTCAGAGTGAGTATGGCAGTTTGTATCCCCCTATTTTGTTTTCGAGTAGGGTGTGAATGCTTTATGTTGCCTTCAGTTGCTTTGTTAATATAGTTTCTTGAGTGCTCTTTTTTGAAAATATTCTTCAGTGCTTTATTTAATGTTTATTTGCCGCTTTTACTTGAGGCCGTACTTTAATTTAGTTATTGCCATTGTTAAAATTTGGCAATGTCAAATTAGTTATTTAACTTATTTTATTTAATTTAGAAGTTTATATAGTTCATACTGCAGATTGGTCCTTAGTTTCTTATTGCAGGACCAATTTTAACTTCACACATGAACAATGCTTATGACAGGGTTTGCTTAAACACCACCAGCTATAGATGGCGGTTGTATGTCGATGCTAAAAAAACAGAGGCATTACCATCCGTGCTGCTTATTTAACCGTTTTGGATCCTATATATGTTCAGGTATAGGTTCACTTATGGCCTATTTAATGGTTCTATTTCTGTCATGCATGATTCAACCATGGGATCAGTAACTTACAGTTCCAGCACAAGTGATATCTTTTTACTTCTCGGTTCTATATTTTTGTATTCCTGTTGTGCATGATTCAACCATGTTGTTCAGTTAGAAATCATAGTTTCAACACAAGTGGTACTTTCTCCTCAGTTCTAGGTTTTCTTGATGAATTCAGTGTACCAGATGGAACTTACAGTTTTGCACAAAACCTTGTAGGTATTTTAGTCTGTACCAATCCATAGTTACATATTTTTTATAAACTGAGAAAAGCAATGTGCCAATGATAGACTTTTTAGGTAGTACAATTCCTTACCCAGTTCTCCTCGATGTGCCAAAAAAAGCAAGCTCCTCCCCAGTTAGCTACATGTCCTTCTAAACATCATGTTCTAAAAATAGAGATGAGTTTACAAAGTTGTGGAGAAAAGGTTGATTTAAACAAAATATAGAAAAACTTTGTTTTCCAATGTCATCATGTCTTGGCCTGAGCATTAGGATTCACCAACGCATATAATTCCATGTTTTAATAGTGTGTTAGTCGGTGTGGTTAGCTGTCTATTTTTGCCATTTTTCTTCAGTTCTATCTTGTGATGCTTGTATTTAATGGTCTGGGTTTCAAATACATTTTATCTGAACTGTGAAGATTTTTTTATTGGCTAGACAGATCTAAAATAAGTTGCTACTGTAATGGAACTAGCGATATGATAACTGTGGTGAGTATTATAAATCGTGTTCAGTGCTTAACTTATCATACTGGCCTGACGCTCTGAAATTATTCTATCGAAGGACAACACTCAAGATACTTTAGGTTACAAAATAGGCTGGACACATTCCTATGCAAAAACTGCATTATCTTAGCAAACCAGCATTATCCATGTAATCTGATATAGGTTTTACAACATGTTTATTTTGCAACATTCCTTGGTTCATCGTCTGCCCTGGTCACCTCTTTTTGGTTCCTGTTGCCTACGCCATGCTTTGCCCAATTTTAGTATCTAGGTGAGCTTACTTACAATTGCATTCCCTTTGCAGAGTGCAGACTGTTTGACTTTGTTTGGGGGGCCGTGGCCGTGTAATGTCTTAAGTACTCTGCATAAGGTGATGATCACTTTCCTGTGTGCTTGATTTGTAATTTCTATTTTTTATTACATGATTGTAAAAAATACGTTTAGCAATATTCTACAATGATTGTTAATTTTAGCAAATATTCTACATGTAACATGCGATTTAATCACCTGTTAAGAAGGCCTTCAAAACTAATATAAATATTGATTCATGTTGCTGCTATTACAGCCTTCAACAAACTAGATAATGCGCTGGGAACCAGAAATTTAACAACTTGGCTTCCTGGGACTGCTTAATCTTCTTATTGGTCAACCAATATAGTATTTGAGTTCATTGCCATCCACCAGCTTTTGGGGATTTGTTAATCATGTTCAGTATGTATTGAACACTTTTTGTTTTCAAATGAATGGCAAGGCTCCCTTCCTCTTCTTCTTCATTTTGAAAAAGCTTTGTTCTTTTAATCCATTAAACTGAGACATACTTTTTGAACCTTGGTGATTATTTTCACGATTATAGGGGAGCTCCTAACCCTGATCTACTGCTGAGAAGGGTCGTGGGCTCATCGATAGAAATTCATAAGAGGCATGTTTGAAACAGAGTATAGCCAATCTTGAGAGAAGCAAGATGCTAATAACGACACCAGCTCAAGCTTTTGGTTTGCAGGAAGAAAATACAGTCACTGAGAAGAACAAGATCCTCATCAAAATATAGGGCATCTAGCAGTGTATATATAATATATGTCATTACACCGAAGAAAAAAATTTCATATTTTGAGACACTTTTCTTGTCAACATGGCTTATAACTATTCACTATGTATGCTGCTGGACTAAGGACTTGACTCTCCTACACGCATGAGCACCTTAAGATTGTATAACTTTATTATGTAATTTGGTTCTCCTATTTGTATGTTAAAACTATGATCTATCATCATAATTAAAAACCCCTGGTTATATTATATATCCAACTCC
>JADLZK010001807.1:5000-22557 GCA_015847255.1 Hyparrhenia diplandra
ATACATCGGTGTAGCGGCGTGCGACCCGAGAACATCTAAGGGCATCACCGGACTGTTATTGCCTCAAACTTCCGTGGCCTAAGCGGCCATAGTCCCTCTAAGAAGCTAGGCTGCGCGGAGGGATGGCTCGCATAGCTAGTTAGCGGTGAGGTCTCGTTGGTTAACGGAATTAACCCGGACAAATCGCTCCACCAACTAAGAGCGGCCATGCACCACCACCCATAGAATCAAAAAAGAGCTCTCGGTCTGTCAATCCTTGCTATGCGGACTGGTAAGTTTCCGTGTTGAGTCAAATTAAGCCGCGAGGCTCCACGCTGGTGGTGCCCTTAGTCAATTCCTTTAAGTTTCAGCCTTGCGACCATACTCCCAGGAACCCAAAGACTTTGATTTCTCATAAGGTGCGGCGAGTCCTATAAGCAACATCCGCCCGATCCACTGGTCGGCATCGTTTATGGTTGAGACTAGGGCGGTATCGATCGTCTTGAGCCCCCAACTTTCGTTCTTGATTAATGAAAACATCCTTGGCAAATGCTTTTCGCGGTTGTTAGTCTTTCATAAATCCAAGAATTTCACCTCGACTATGAAATACGAATGCCCCGACTGTCCCTATTAATCATTACTCCGATCGAAGGCCAACACAATAGGACCAGGAATCCTATGATGTTATCCCATGCTAATGTATCGAGGCGATGGCTTGCTTTGAGCACTCTAATTTCTTCAAAGTAACGGCTTATTGTAGGAGGAGTACGACCCGACCAATTAAGGCCAGGGGGCGCATCAGCCGGCGAGAAGGGTCAAGTAGGTCGGTTCTCGTAGGTGAGGCGGACCGGCCGACCGGCCCAAGGTCAACTACGAGCTTTTTAAGCGCAACAACTTAAATATACGCTATTGGGCTGGAATTACGCGGCTGGCGGCACCGGACTTGCCCTCAATGGATCCTCGTTAAGGGATTTAGATTGTACTCATTCAATTACCGGACACTACTTGGCCCGGTATTGTTATTTATTGTCACTACCTCCCGTGTCGAGGGATTGGGTAATTTCTTGGCGCTTCTTTGCCTTCCTTGGATGTGGTAGCCGTTTCTCGGGCTCCCTCTCAGGAATCGAACCCTAATTCTCCGTCACCCGTCACCACCATGGTAGGCCCCTATCCTACCATCGAAAGTTGATAGGGCAGAAATTTGAATGATGCGTCGCCCGCACGAGGGGCGTGCGATCCGTCAAGATTATCATGAATCATCGGATCAGCGGCGAGCCAGCGTCGACCTTTTATCTAATAAATCGCCCCTCGAAGTCGGGGTTTGTTGCACGTATTAGCTCTAGAATTACTACGGTTATCCGGTAGCGCGTACCATCAAACAAACTATAAGCGATTTAATGAGCCATTCGCGGTTTCGGTTCGAATTAGTTCATACTTGCACATGCATGGCTTAATCTTTGAGACAAGCATATGACTGCGGCGGGATCAACGGGTAGCACGTCCTCATCGACAAGCCGACCGGCCTCCACACTAGGTATCGGCCGAGCCGTATGTCGTTGTTTCCAAGCGGACCATTTTTAAGGCACGAGGGGCAGCGCCACCGGCCTTTCTAGCGTAGCGACATCCACGACCAAAAGTGCAAGCGAGGTGTCCTTGGTGTTGCCAACAGCGGAGGGGCGGCAACACGAGGCAAGCGCCACAAGCACTCTTGAGCCGATGAGCCCACCCGAAGGGTGCGCTCAACGTAGGCAACATGTAAGAAATCCAACTTCCCGCGGAGCGGTAGCGGCACGCAAGCACTTGTCAACATTGGAGGCAATAAGGTGCCCACATGAATGATGCGACAGCGGCGCCCGAGTCGGCCGCACAACGGCGGGGGTCCTCCAAGCGATCCGCGGGTCCAAAACAACTCATGCGCCAGCGTAGCCACGGCGATTAAGCCATCAAAGCATCCCTCCGCACTAGGCGCGGTGGGTCTACTTGCAGGGCGACAGCAGAAGGTCCACAGGCGCGAGAACAAACAAATCCTTTCCAACAACGGTCCAATCCCATGCAGCCACTACAAAGGCGTCGGGCGGTTATCCCAAGCCATAGCGAAGTCGTGGCCACCCAGCGCCCCACTACGCCGGCGTCCGGCCGGTTATCGTAGCCATAGCCAAGTCTTGGTGACACGGTTGTCAGCCGTCTTTTGCAACTACAAGGCATCCGGCGGTTAATCCGTAACCATTTGCCAAGTCGTTGCGGCATGGTCACCTACCATGGCCGACCAACGACCTACAATGGCCAACGAAGGCGGCCAAGGTAAGCTTTACCGCGTCGACCCGCGAGAGGCTCGACTCACGGAACATTCATCAGCCGTCAACGCGGCCACCACAAGGCATCCGGCGTAGCCATAGCCAAGTCGTGGCCACCCGTGCCGCCAATACTAGGTGTGCGGCGGTCATCCCAAGCCATAGCCAAGTCTTGGTGACACGGTTGTCAACCGTGTTGCGACTACAAGACATCCGGCGGTGATCCGTTGCCAAGTAGTTGCGCCGCGGTGGCCAGCCATGGCGACCAGCGACCTACAGCGGCCGGCGAAGCTAGCCAAGGTAGGCTGCGGGTCGACCCACGAAGGCGGACTCACGGAATATACCCATGAACGTCCATGCAGCCACTCCAAGGCGTGTGGCGTAGCCATAGCCAAGTCGTGGCCACCCGTGCCGCCAATACTAGGTGTGCGGCGGTCATGCCAAGCCATAGCCAAGTCTTGGTGACCGCGGTTGTCAACCGTGTTGCGACTACAAGACATCCGGCGGTGTTCCGTTGCCAAGTAGTTGTAGTTGCCGGCGGCCTGCCATAACGCCCAGCGACCAGCGGTGGCCGGCCGAAGGCCGGCCGCCGTCGACCGCCGGCCGCCCAAGGTAGGCCCGTAGGAGTCGAGATGCCGGTGGTGCGGTCCTTGTGAACTCTCGAAAATCTCATGTTTCAAAGAAGTTTGCACCCGAACTCAGCCGGCGAACCCTCTCCCCCTACTATACCCGGGGGCTTCGGCACCCGGGACTTCCGGCCGGTTCCGTGTATTGTTCTCATACCCGTTTTTGAGCGTTGCTTTTTCATGTGATTTCAGCTTTCCGTGTGTTTTTGGCTCGAAGCGGCGGTTCGCGAAGTTCGGGCACCAGTCGTAAACTCCGTCAGTCGTAAACACCGATTTCGGTGTGTTTTGCCCAAGAAAGCGGCGGTTTCGCGAAGTTCGGGCACCCGAGTCGTAAACTCCGTCGAGTCGTAAACACCGATTTCCGTGTGTTTTTGCCCGAACAGCGGCGGTTTCGCGGTTCGGGCACGGTCGTAAACTCCGTCAGTCGTAAACACCGGTTCCGTGTGTTTTTGCCGAACAGCGGCGGTTCAGCGGAGTTCGGGCACGGTCGTAAACTCCGTCAGTCGTAAACACCGGGTTTCGTGTGTTTTTGCCCGAAAGCGGCGGTTTTCGCGGTTCGGGCACGCAGTCGTAAACTCCGCCAGTCGTAAACACCGGTTCGGGTGTGTTTTTGCCGAACAGCAACGGTTTCGAGGGTCGGGCACCGGAGTCGTAAACTCCGTCGTCGTAAACACCGTTTCGGGTGTGTTTTTGCCCGGGAACGCGGCGGTTCGCGAAGTTCGGGCACAGTCGTAAACTCGCCGAGTCGTAAACACCGTTTCAGGTGTGTTTTTGCCCGAACACGGCGGTTTAGCGGTTCGGGCACGAGTCGTAAACTCCGTCCGAGTCGTAAACACCGGTTTCCGTGTGTTTTTGCCTGTGCAATCGCGTTGCCGCTAAGTTCGCGCACCGAGTCGTTTAATCCATGTCGAAACACCGTTTCCGGTGTGTTTTGCCGAGGCAACGCCGATTCGCGGTTCGGGCACCCGAGTCGAACTCCATGTGAAAACACCGTTTCCGTGTGTTTTTGCGCGCAACTAAGTTGGTTCGCTAAGTTCGGGCACCAGTCGTAAACTTCGTCGTGGGGAACACATATATCCGTTTTATGTCTTTTTTCCCCACAGTAAACGGCCGACTTGCTTGTCTCACCAAAGTCGTAAACGTTCGTCGAGTCACGAAACACCGGGGGCGTGTGTTTTTGCCCGAACAGCGTTTTTTTTCTCTTTTCGCGTCGGGCTTTCGAGTCGTAAACTCCGCCAAGCCGTTCGCATGTCTTGAGCATTTTTTCGTCGTTTTGCCTAGTGTTAGTCGCGTGGCAGGCCTTTGCACTTTTGCCACGGGTTCGTTGGCTCCGTGTTTTTGCTTTCCGGGCGCATGGTCGTCAGTCTGATTCCCGCCACCGGCGCCGCGATTCACCGGCGCATGGGTTGCCTCATTTCGCCCGGTCGTGCTAAGTTGGCGCACTAATCGCTCATTTTCACGAGGTAAACTCATTTCGCCGGGGCGTAAACACATATATCGCCGTTTTTATGGCTTTCCGCTCATTTCGCCCGCAGGCTCCGCACCGAGTCGTAAACACCGTGGCCTCGCGGTGTTTTTGCCCTCGCCAACGGCGCGGGCGCGTGGCTCATTTCACACGGGCCGAGGGAACTCCGTCGATTCAGAACACCGCTCGCGGTGTTTTGCCCGGGCGCCTTGCGGACTTATTCAATTGGGGTCGCACGGTCGGTCGCAAACTCAGGTCGGAGTTCGCCTGAACCGCGGGCGGGAAGTGGAGGAGGGGTTTTCCGGTGCGAACGGCAGCTTCCGGTGTTTCGTGGAAGCAGGAGTCGTGTTTTGCCCACGCTTGCCCCGTCGGCGTAAACGGGTCGTCGCAAAGATTCACCGCGCCCGATTGCCCACGCAACGGAAACACGAGGCGGTGTTTTGCCAGGCTAAAAACACCAATTTCCGTTTTTGCTCGTCAAAAACCGGCGCTGTGGTCTGGGCGGCGGGGGCACGGGCGTTGTTGCTGTGGATTACGACTTAGAGGTGTTCGGTCATAATCCGGCACGCCCTAATTCGCGCCACGGCTTTTCAACCATGTCGATGACCATCCTGTGAATCAGGCGGTTCCTCGTACTAGGTTGAATTACTATCGCACACGGTCATCGGTAGGGGTAAAACTAACTTTGTCTGAATCGGCGGTCTAAACCCGTAGCCGCGTTCCCTTTGGTGGGTGAACAATCCAACCCTTGGTGAATTACGGGTCACAATGATAGGAAGTTTTTGCATCTAGGATCAAACACAACGTCGCTATGAGCGGCACGCTGCCATCAAGCAAATTATCCGGTGGTTTAATGACACCTCTAGCTTCAAACTCAGAGGTCTAAAGGATCGATAGGCAACGCTTTGCACATGTTTTGGAAATCAGAATCAAGCGGCTTTTACCCTTTTGTTCCACTGTGAGTCGTAGAACGTTCTCGTTGAGCTCATCTTAGGACACTGCGTTATCTTTTAACGGATGTGCCCCGACAGCCAAACTGCGGACAATGTTTTTGCCTCCACGGCCGGATCGGGGGCAACGCCTTAGAGGCTAAAAGGAGGCGTAGTTTACATCCACCACGGAATAAGTAAAAAACGTTAAAAGTAGTGGTATTTCACCTTGGAGGCGGTTCCACGACTAGGCTCCCACTTATCCTACACCTCTCAAGTCATTTCACAAAGTCGGACTAGAGTCAAGCTCAAAGGGGTCTTCTTTGTAACACCGCCAAGCCGTTCCTTGGGCGTGGTTGCGTTGGATAGTAAGCGAGGGGCAGTGGGAATCTCGTTAATCCATTCATGCGTCACTAATTAGATGCGCGAGGCATTTGGCCGCACAAGAGAGTCATAGTTACTCCAAAAGCGATCGGCAGTGGTTGAATTTCTTCACGCGACAACGAGCCACGGCGATTAATCACATTCCGTCGACATCAAGGTAGGCACCATCGCAATGCTTTTGTTTTAATTAAGCGGTCGGTTCCCCTTGTCGAGTACAAACAAATCCTTTCAACAACGGTCCTCGGGTTTTTTGGCCACTACAGCGGCGTCCGTTCGGTCCGTCCCCAAGCCCCAGCCCGCCGTTTGGCCACCCGCACCCGAGTCGCGGCAATCGTCACCCGGCGGCCGGCGGAGTTGGTTTGCGGACTTCAAGGCAGTCACCTACATTCGTTCTTTTTCCCAGTCGTAAATCCACCACCAGAACTTTTACATTGTTCCGGGCACGGCCCAGACCTTGGGCGATGCGGTTAACATCGGCTGTCCGCCGTGGGCGATTTTCGGTCGACCAAACGCTCCGGCGGCGTGCGTCGCGGTGCTCTTCACACCGCTGGACCCTACACCGGCTTCCGCGATTCGGGGTTGGCCACCCGTTAAGCAGAAAAGATAACTCTTCGAGGCCCCAGTCTAGCCGGACTGCTAACGTCGCCGTCATCCACCGCGTCCTCTCAAAGTCATTTTCTTAACCCGATTAGAGTGGGGATCAGCGCGAACTGGCACTATCGGCGCAGGGGGTTACCCGTCCCCTTAGGTCGGTTTACCCATGTGCAAGTGCCGTTCATGGAACCTTTCTCCTCTTCGGCCTTCAAAGTTCTCATTTGAATATTTGCTACTACCACCAAGATCTGCCGACGCCGCTCGCACTAGGCTCGCGCCCGGGACTTGCGCTTGCCTCCACTCTTGGGGTTTCTTGCTCGCCGGATGGCGTGGTGAAAAACGGCGCGAGCCATGTTTTTCGTTGGCTAGTTGATTCGTCGGTGAGTTTGTTACACACTCCTTAGCGGTTTCAGACTTCCATGACCACCATCTGCTTTGTTTTGTCGACCAACACCCTTTGTGGGTTCTAGGTTAGTAGCGCGATTCGGCACCGTAACCCGCCCTTCCGGTTCATAGAAAATCGCCGGTTACGCTTACCAAATGATGCCAGGGGTGGAGCTCCGATTCCATGGCATGGCTCGAAAATCTCATGTTTCGCCAGTATTTAAAGTTTGACCCGTAGACCCGGCGTTCCCCCGATCCCCTAACTATACCCGAAGTTTTTGCTCGCATAGCAGTTAGCGGCTGACTTCCAAGTTAGGTCAGTTCCGCCGGTAATGTGCTCCACATACGTTGTTTTTCATGCACCACCACCGCCTTTCGCCTGTGACACCGAGCTCCCGTGTGTGTGAGTAGTTGCCGCCCGGTAAGTTTGCCAGTGTTGAGTCAAATTAGCCGGGCTCAGGCTGGTGGTGCCCTTCCGTCAATTCCTTTAAGTTTCCGGTGCGACCGGTAAGTCGTGAACTCCAAAGACTTTGATTTAAGCGAGAAGTTTGCACCGTCTTTTTCTATGCAACATCCGCCGAGGACTTTGAGTAAGTTCGTTTATGGTTGAGACTACACCGTTTCATGTTTTTTCATGTGAGCCCCCAACGTTTGTTCTTGATTAATGAAAACATCCTTCGTAGTCGTAAACACCGGTTGCGGTGTTTTTTCATAAACCAAGTTTTCACCTCGACTAGCCGTAAACTCCGAATAAACACCCGTTTCAGGTGTTTTTGCATTACGGCGGTTCGCGGTTCGGGCACAATAGGAACGAGGAATCCTATGATGTAATCCCATGCTAATTTTTGCCGGACGCGGCGTTTGGCTTGCTTTGAGCACTCTATTTTTCTTCAACAGCGCCGGTCGCAGGCGTGTGTTTTCGTAAGGCCCGCGTTTAGGTGTGTTTTTTGCCAACGGTAGGCGGTTTCGCCGGTGAGCGGGCCGGTCGTAAACTCTCCAGTCGAAAAACACCGTTTCGTGTGTTTTTTGCCTGCAATTTGTTTGAGCTTAAATTCGGGCACTAGTCGTAAACTCCGTCGAGTCGTAAACACCGGTTTCCGTGTGTTTTTGCCCTCCAATGGATCCTCGTTAAGGGATTTAGGGCAGTCATTAAACTCCGTCGAGTCGTAAACACCAGTTTCCGGTGTGTTTTTTTGTCAAATCGCTACCTCCGCTAAGTTGGCGGGCAGTCGTTTAATCCATGTGATATCTCGTTTCAGCGTGTTTTGTAGCCGAAACACCGTCGTCCCTCTTCGGCGGCAGTCGTTTTCTCATGTGTTCACCGTCACCACCATGGTGTGTTTTTCCTCAAACACCGCGTCGTCCGCTAAGTTGGCGCACTAGAGTCGTTTTCTTCGAGGGGACGGACCCGAACCTCCGACCATCGGCGTGGGGAACACATATATATCCTCGTTTTATGTCTTTTTCTTCGTGCCACCGGTCGTCACGACTTGCTTGTCTCACCCAAGTGTTGGAGGCCGTTCGAACCAAGTCGCGTACCATTCGTTTGTCTATCAGCTTTTAATGAGCTCTTTCAGCGTCGTGCTTTCGCCGACCCGTCTTGTTCAGCCTTGCACTCCATGTCTTCGAGCATTTACTTCTTTGGAGACAAGCATATGTCGTGGCACGGGATCAACCAGGTTCCGTCCTCATCGACAAGCCGTTTTCCCGCCTCGGGCGCATGGGCTAGGTATCGGTTCCCGCCACGGGCGTCGTTGTTTCGCATGGGCGGACCATTTTTCCGAGGGGCGCCGCGGCGCATCACAGGCGCCTGGCTCATTCCCGCCCACGGGGCGCATCCACGACCAAAAGTGCAAGCGCATGGGCGTATTGTCCCTTGGTTTCGCCAACCTTGGAGGAGAGGGCTCATTTCCGCCAGGTGGGCGCACCGCTCATTTCCAAGGGGGCTCTTGAGCACCGCTCATTGAGCCACACCCGAAGCTCATTGCGGGCGCAACGTAGGCAACATGCGAAATCAGCTTCGGGCGCGGGCGCACCGCTCATTTTCGGGCGCCTTATCGGACTTGCAATTTCATAAGGCAATAACGGAGTTCAAGCCTGAATCCGTGGAGGGCAGGGAGGGACATGAATGATGGTGCGACGCGGTCGGCCGTCCGGGGATCGTGGCAGCAAGGGTCGGGTACAATGCAACTCATGTGCGCCCAGCGATTAGCCCCGCGATGGGAAGGCGATTAAGCCATCGCCATCAAAGCATTAGCCAATGGCCGCCTTTGGGGCCGAACGGCGCGGTGGGTCTACTTGCAGGGCGACAAGCCCGGTTGCTAGCTTGGAGAACGACTTAGAGGCGTTCGGTCACGGTCCGGCACACGGTACAAGGCGCCCGCGGCTTTTCAACCAAGCGCGATGACCAATTGTGTGAATCCCCGGTTCCTCTCGTACTAGGTTGAATTACTATCGCCAAGTCACGGTCATCGGTAGGGTAAAACTAACTTTGTCTCACGGCGGTCTAAACCCAACTCACGTTCCCTATTGGTGGGTGAACAATCCAACACTTGGTGACCAACGCTTCACAATGATAGGAAGAGCCGACATCGAAGGATCAAAAGCAACGTCGCTATGAGCGGCTTGGTCGCCACAAGCCGATTATCCACCGTGGTAACTTTTACGACACCTCTAGCTTCAAACTCCGAAGGTCTAAAGGATCGATAGGCCACGCTTTCACGGGTTCATACGTCTTTGGAAATCAGAATCAAGCGAGCTTTTACCCTTTTGTTCCACCACGAGATTTACGTTCTCGTTGAGCTCATCTTAGGACACTGCGTTATCTTTTAACGGATGTGCCGCCCGACCAAACTCCCCACGACAATGTCTTCCGCTGGGATCGGCGGCAAGCCGGGCCTTAGAATAAAAGGAGGCGATGCCGCTTCCGACCCACGGAATAAGTAAAATAGCGTTAAAAGTAGTGGTATTTCACTTGCGCCCGAAGGCTCCACTTATCCTACACCTCTCAAGTCATTTCACAAAGTCGGACTAGAGTCAAGCTCAACGAGGGTCTTCTTTCCCGCTGATTTCGCCAAGCCCGTTCCTTGGTACGTGGTTTTATTTGGATAGTAGGCGAGGGGCGATTGGGAATCTCGTTAATCCATTCATCATGGCGTCACTAATTAGATGGCGAGGCATTTGGCTACCTTAAAGAGAGTCATAGTTACTCCCGCCGTTTACCCGCGCTTGGTTGAATTTCTTCACTTTGACATTGAGCAGCGGCGAGAAATCACATTGCGTCGGCATCCGTGGGGACCATCGCAATGCTTTGTTTTAATTAAGCGGTCGGATTCCCCTTGTCCGTACCGGTTCTCGAAAGTCGGTTGTTCGGCCTTGCGGGGAAGGCCACCGAAGCGGCCGTTCGGTCCGTCCCCGGCCAACGTTCCGGCGTTTTTGCTCTCGCGGCGGGGGCGGCTTCGGCGATCCGCCCGGCGGCCGGCGGGTTCGGGGCGGGACCCCGAGCCCAACCCTCGAGCCAATCCTTTTCGGTTACGGATCCGTTTTGCCGACTTCCCTTGCCTACATTGTTCCATTGGCGGAGATTGTTCACCTTGGAGGCGATGCGGTTATGATACGGCCAGGGTGGGGCGGTACTTTCGGTCCTCTCGGATTTTCAAGGGGGCGCGGGCACCTGCACGGACACCGCAGCGGCGTGCGGTGCTCTTTCGACGGGCTGGACCCTACCTCCGGCTGAACCGATTCGGGGGTTGGCGGGCCGTTAAGCGAAAAAGATAACTCTTCGAGGCCCCGCCCGGCGTCTCGGACTTCCTAACGTCGCCGTCAACGCCCGCGTCGGCTCGGGAAATCTTAACCCGATTCCCTTTCGGGGATCGCGCGCGAGATCAGCGCTATCTGCCGGGGTTACCCGTCCCTTAGGATCGGCTTACCCATGTGCAAGTGCGTTCACATGGAACCTTTCTCCTCTTCGGCCTTCAAAGTTCTCATTTGAATATTTGCTACTACCACCAAGATGCGTTGCACCGGCGGCCGCTCCGCCCGGGCTCGCGCCCGGGTTTTTGCGCCGACGCGCGCCCTCCTACTCATCGGGGCATGTCGCTCGCCCGGATGGCGGGTGTGGTCGCGGCGGCAAAGCGCCATCCATTTCGGGGCTAGTTGATTCGGCGGGTGAGTTGTTACACACTCCTTAGCGGATTTCGACTTCCATGACCACGAATCCTCTTTGTCTTAATCGACCAACACCCTTTGTGGGTTCTAGGTTAGCGCTTGATTCGGCACCGTAACCGGCTTCGGTTCATCCCGCATCGCCCGATTACGCTTACCAAAAATGGCCCACTTGGGCTCGATTCCATGGCATGGCTCACGAAGCAGCCGTGCCGTCCTACCTATTTAAAGTTTGAGAATAGGTCGAGGGCGTTGCGCCCCCGATGCCTCTAATCATTGGCTTTACGATAGAACTTCGTAATGGGCTCCGGCTATCACGAGGAAACCGGAGGGAACCGGCTACTAGATGGTTCGATTAGTCTTTCGCCCTATACCCAAGTCGAGGGCCGAGCGATTTGCGCGTCGGTATAAACGAGCCTCCACGAGTTTCCTGCGGCCGCCCGCTTCGGGCATAGTTCACCATCTTTCGGGTCCCGACAGGCGTGCTCCAACTTCGAACCCTTCACGGAAGATCAGGTCGGCCCGGCGGTGCGGCCGGTGAGGGCCTCCCGCTCGTCGGCTTCCTTGCGCATCAGGTTTCAGAACCCGTCGACTCGCCGCATGTCGGACTCCTTGGTCCGTGTTTCAAAGGCGGGTGGGATGGGGAGCTCGCGGGCGTTGCAGCGCGGCGCCCGAGGGGGCGGCGCCTTGCGGCGCTGCCCAGACCGGCGGACGTGCCGGCGGCGGCTACCGGAGGCACCTAGGGCCCGGGCTTTGGCGCCGGCGCCGACAACATCCACGCCCGAGCCGATCGGCGGACCAGCGGAAGCCGTTCGCGACCGGGGCGCATCGCCGACCCCCATCCGCTTCCCTCGGCAATTTCAAGCACTCTTTGACTCTCTTTTCAAAGTCCTTTTCATCTTTCCCTCGCGGTACTTGTTCGCTCTCGGTCTCGCCCTTGTATTTAGCCTTGGGCCGGAGTTTACCGCCCGATTTGGGCTGCATTCCCAAACAACCCGACTTCGTTGGCGGCGCCTCGTGGTGCGGCGGGGTCGGGCGGACGGGGGCTCTCACCCTCCCAGGCGTCCCTTTCGGGGGAACTTGGGCTCGGTCCGTCAGGGGGGCGCCTCTCGGACTACAATTCGGTGACGAAGCCACCCGATTCTCAAGGCTGGGCTGGTCGGTTCGCTCGCCGTTACTAGGGGAATCCTTGTAAGTTTCTTCTCCTCCGCTTTATTTATATGCTTAAACTCAGCGGGTAGTCCCGACCGACAGGGTCGCGGTCCGGCGGCAATGCGCGGCCGGTGCTCAATGGGTCCCACGGCCACTCGCCCGTACCGCGTGGCGGGGGCCCTTTGCACCGAGAACAAGCGATGTCGCCCACCCACGTCTTTGTACCCGAGCCACGATTCGCCGGCAGCCACAACTTCCGCCCACCGCGCCCTACGACCGCGGGGAGCCAAACACCACGTCCGTCCCCAAAGGCTGGGTTGGGAGTGTCTTTTGGCGTGGCGCCCAGCGACGTGCCCTCGACCGAAGGCCTCGGGCGCAACTTGCGTTCAAAAACTTCGATGGTTGGCGGGATTACGCAATTCACACCGGGTATCGCATTTTGCTCGTTCTTCATCGATGCAGAGCGAGATATCCGTTGCGAGAGTCATGTGGATTAAGATATCATGCGCGGGAGGCGGAAGGCAGGCCGACCACTCCACCGAGCAAGGCAATATAAGTGTTCCTTGGCGCCTAAAGGCGCCGTGGGTTCTTTTTGCGGCCCCTCCGCCCCAAGGCGGGGCTCGGGAGCCTTGGCGAGCGAAAGCCGGCGACATGAGAGACAGCGTTCGCGGTGCTGTTTTGTTTAAGGGTCACGACAATGATCCTTCCGCGGGTTCACCTCACGGAAACCTTATTCACGACTTCTCCTTCCTCTAAATGATAAGGTTCAATGGACTTCTCGCGGCGTCGGGGCGGCGAACCGCCTCGTCGCCGCGCGATCGAACACTTCACGGACCATTCAATCGGTAGGCGGCGGGCGGTGTGTACAAAGGGGCGGGGCGTAGTCAACGCGGTGATGACTTCGGCGCTTACTAGGCATTCCTCGTTGAAGACCAACAATTGCAATGATCTATCCCCATCACGATGAAATTTCCCAAGATTACCGGGCACGTCGGCCAAGGCTATATACTCGTTGAATACATCGATTGTAGCGGCGTGCGACCCGAGAACATCTAAGGGCATCCGCGGACCTGTTATTGCCTCAAACTTCCGTGGCCTAAGCGGCCATAGTCCCTCTAAGAAGCTAGGCTGCGGAGGGATGGCTCCGCATAGCTAGTTAGCGGTGAGGTCTCGTTCGTTAGCGGAATTAACGGACAAATCGCTCCACCAACTAAGAGCGGCCATGCACCACCACCCATAGAATCAAGAAAGAGCTCTCGGTCTGTCAATCCTTGCTATATGCGGACTGGTAAGTTTTCCGTGTTGAGTCAAATTAAAGCCGCGGGCTCCACGCTGGTGGTGCCCTTCCGTCAATTCCTTTAAGTTTCAGCCTTGCGACCATACTCCCCGGAACCCAAAGACTTTGATTTCTCATAAGGTGTCTTGCGTGAGTCCTATAAGCAACATCCGCCCGATCCACGGTCGGCATCGTTTATGGTTGAGACTAGGGGCGGTATCGATCGTCTTGAGCCCCCAACTTTCGTTCTTGATTAATGAAAACATCCTTGGCAAATGCTTTTCGCGGTTGTTCGTCTTTCATAAATCCAAAATTTCACCTCGACTATGAAATCTGAATGCCCCATTTGTCCCTATTAATCATTACTCCGATCGAAGGCCAACACAATAGGGCCGGAATCCTATGATGTTATCCCATGCTAATGTATCGGGCGATGGCTTGCTTTGAGCACTCTAATTTCTTCAAAAACTTGGCCGGAGGAGTACGACGACCCGACCAATTAAGGCCGGGCGCGCATCGCCGGCGTGAAGGGTCAAGTAGGTCGGTTCGCCGGTGGTGACCCGGCCCGACCCGCCCAAGGTCAACTCACGAGCTTTTTAAGCGCAACAACTTAAAATACGCTATTGGGCTGGAATTACGGCGCTGGCGGCACCGGACTTGCCCTCAATGGATCCTCGTTAAGGGATTTAGATTGTACTCATTCAATTACGGACACTACTTGGCGCCCGGTATTGTTATTTATTGTCACTACCTCCCGTGTCGGGATTGGGTAATTTTGGCGCTTCTTTGCCTTCCTTGGATGTGGTAGCCGTTTCTCGGGCTCCCTCTCGGGAATCGAACCCTAATTCTCCGTCACCCGTCACCACCATGGTAGGCCCCTATCCTACCATCGAAAGTTGATAGGGCAGAAATTTGAATGATCGTCGCCCGACACGAGGGCCGTCGCGATCCGTCAAGTTATCATGAATCATCGGATCAGCGGCGAGCCAGCGTCGACCTTTTATCTAATAAATCGCCCCTCCGGAAGTCGGGGGTTTGTTGCGCGTATTAGCTCTAAATTACTACGGTTATCCGGTAGCCGCGTACCATCAAACAAACTATAAGCGATTTAATGAGCCATTCGCGGTTTCCGCGGTTCGAATTAGTTCATACTTGCACATGCATGGCTTAATCTTTGAGACAAGCATATGACTACTGGCGGGATCAACCGGGTAGCACGTCCTCATCGACAGCCCGACACCGGCCTCCACACTAGGTATCGGTAGAGCCGGTATGTCGTTGTTTCCAAGCGGACCATTTTTAAGGCACGAGGGGCAGCGCCACCGGCCCTTCTAGCGTAGCGACATCCGCGACCAAAAGTGCAAGCGAGGTGTCCTTGGTGTTGCCAACCTTGGAGGGCGGCAACCGCGAGGCAGCGCCACAAGCACTCTTGAGCGATGAGCCACACCCGAAGGGTGCGCTCAACGTAGGCAACATGTAAGAAATCAACTTCAGCGGAGCGGGTAGCGCACGCAAGCACTTGTCAACATTGGAGGCAATAAGGTGCCCACATGAATGATGCGACGCGGCGGCGCCCGAGTCGGCCGCACAGCGGCGGGGGTCCTCCAAGCGATCCGCGGGTCCAAAACAACTCATGCGCCAGCGTAGCCACGGCGATTAAGACATCAAAGCATCCCTCCGCACTAGGCGCGGTGGGTCTACTTGCAAGGGCGACAGAAGGTCCACGAGGGCGAGAACAAACAAATCCTTTCCAACAGCGGTCCAATCCCATGCAGCCACTACAAAGGCGTCCGGCGGTTATCCCAAGCCATAGCGAAGTCGTAGCCACCCAGCGCCCCACTACTTAGCGTCGGCCGGTTATCGTAGCCATAGCCAAGTCTTGGTGACACGGTTGTCAACCGTCTTTGCAACTACAAGGCATCCGGCGGTAAATCCGTAACCATTTGCCAAGTCGTTTGCGGCATGGTCACCTACCATGGCCCGACCAGCGACCTACAATGGCCAGCGAAGCTGGCCAAGGTAGGCTGCGTCGTCGACCACGAGAGGCTCGACTCACGGAACATTCATCAACCGTCAGCGCAGCCACCACAAGGGCATCCGGCGTAGCCATAGCCAAGTCGTGGCCACCCGTGCCGCCAATACTAGGTGTCGGCGGTCATCCCAAGCCATAGCCAAGTCTTGGTGACACGGTTGTCACCGTGTTGCGACTACAAGACATCCGGCGGTGATCCGTTGCCAAGTAGTTGCCGCGCGGTGGCCAGCCATGGCCCGACCAGCGACCTAGCGGCGGCCGAAGCTAGCCAAGGTAGGCTACGGGTCGACCACGAAGGCGAACTCACGGAATATACCCATGAACCGTCCATGCAGCCACTCCAAGGCGTGTGGCGTAGCCATAGCCAAGTCGTGGCCACCCGTGCCGCCAATACTAGGTGTGCGGCGGTCATGCCAAGCCATAGCCAAGTCTTGGTGACGCGGTTGTCAGCCGTGTTGCGACTTCAAGACATCCGGCGGTGTTCGTTGCCAAGTAGTTGCCGCCGCGGCTGCCATGCCATGCGCCAGCGCCAGCGGTGGCGGCCGAAGCTGGCCACCGCCGGCCGCCGGCCGCCCAAAGGTAGGCCGGTAAGTCGAGATGCGGTGGTGCGGTCCTTGTGAACTCGAAAATCTCATGTTTTGCCGAAGTTTGCACCCGAACTTCGGCCGGCCGAACCCTCTCCCCTACTATGCAGGGGCAACTTCGGCCCGGGACTTCCGGCGGTTCGTGTATTGTTCTCATACCCGTTTTTTGAGCGTTGCTTTTTCATGTGATTTCAGCTTTCCGTGTGTTTTTTTGAAGTTCGAGCACGAGTCGTAAACTCCGTCGGTCGTAAACACCGGTTTCGTGTGTGTTTTTGCCCAAAAGCGGCGGTTTCAGCGGATTCGAGCACGAGTCGTAAACTCCGTCGAGTCGTAAACACCGGTTTTCGTGTGTTTTGCCCGAACAGCGGCGTTTTCGCGAAGTTCGGGCACGAGTCGTAAACTCCGTCGAGTCGTAAACACCGGTTTTCGTGTGTTTTTGCCCGAACAGCGGCGGTTTCGCGGTTCGGGCACAGTCGTAAACTCGTCGGTCGTAAACACCGGTTTCCGTGTGTTTTTGCCCAGTGCTTGGCGGTTTGCGGGTCGCAGTCGTAAACTCCGTCAGTCGTAAACACCGGTTTCCGTGTGTTTTGCCAGACCTTGGCGGCGGTTCCAGGCGGTTCGGGTAAATAACTTCGTCGGAGTCGTAAACCAGGTTCGTGTCGTTGCCCCGACCTGCTTAATTTGGGCACGGTCGTAAACTCCGTCGAGTCGAAAACACCGGTTTCCGTGTGTTTTTCGTTTCGCGGTCGAGTCGTAAAAACTTCCGTGTCGTTAAACACCGAGTTTCCGTGTGTTGTTTAGCGTTTCGTGATTCGGGCACGAGTAGTAAACTCAGTTAAATTAAGTAAACGGCGGTTCAGGTGTGTTTTGCGGAGAACAGCAGCGGTTGTTCCGAGTCGTAAACCAGTCGTAAACACCGGGTTTAGGTGTGTTTTTGCCGAACAGCGCGGGTTTAGCCGTGTGTAAACTTTGCCGAAAACACCGGAGTTCAGGTGTGTTTGCGCGGAGCGGCGGGCGTTGCGGATTCGGGCACCAGTCGTAAACTCGGTCAGTCGTAAACACGGTTTAGGTGTGTTTTTGCCGCATAGTGATTTTGCGAGGTTAGGGCGCCAGTAGTAAACTCCGTCAGTCGTAACACGGAGTTTCGGTGTGTTTTGCCCGAACCTTGGCGGTTCGTGAAGTTCGGGCACGAGTCGTAAACTCCGTCGATTTTTATAGCGGTGTTTCGAAGTTCGGGCACAGTCGAAAACACCGGTTCCGTGTGTTTTGCCCGAACAGCATTTGTTTGTTCGGGCACGAGTCGTAAACTCCGTCGGTCGTAAACACCGGTTCAGGTGTGTTGTTGCCCGAACCTTTTGTTTGGAGGGAAGTTCGGGTAAGCCGTAAACTCCGTCAGTCGTAAACACCGGTTCAGGTGTGTTTTGCCCGAGCAGCGGCGGTTCGCGGTTCGGGCGCAGTCGTAAACTCCGTCAGTCGTAAACACCGGTTCCGTGTGTGTTTTGCCGAACAGCGGCCGGTTGCGAGCGATTCGGGCACGAGTCGTAAACTCCGTCAGTCGTAAACGGAGTTTCCGTGTGTTTTTTGCCGAACAGCGTTTAGCGGTTCGGGCACCCGAGTCGTAAACTCGTTCGGACACCAGTTCCGGGTGTGTCGTAAACTCCGTCAGTCGTAAACACCGGTTCAGGTGTGTTTTGCCG
>JADLZK010001808.1:0-32769 GCA_015847255.1 Hyparrhenia diplandra
TTTGCATGCTGGCCTGCAAAATAGGGAGCCCAAAATTCACTCAAACTCCAGTCTGAGCCCCTATTTTTTTTTTACCGGCCGTTCGTCGTTCTCCCCTGATCGACGCCCTGCTTTGTCCGTCTGCCCGGCCGCCCCCTGCTCCGGCGCCCCGCCCCCATCGCCGAGCCTGCTCCCGCCACAGCCGCCGCGCGCCTCCACTCCCAGTCCTGCTCCGCCTGCTGACCACCTGCTGGCCATCCGTCACGCGCGCCTCCCGGAGACGTGGAAGCCGACAACACCGGCGGCCCGGCGCACTGTGCACGGCGACCACCAGCCAGGTCAGGCGACCGCCTCCACCCGCCACAACCGGTGTGTTCTTGTCCCATCCTGCTCTCGCTCCCATCTCCAATCCCTCCCCCTCCAGTCTGAACTTGTACTGGTTTCAAAGCTTTTCTGAACATGTAGCCTTTTCTTGTCTGAACTTGTCTGAACTAGATGACCTCAGCAAGGTCTAGTGATTATTTAGATGAACCATCTTGTTTATCAATTGATGCTTGCGATATCCAACAAGGTCTATTGGTGTGTTCTTGTATGCTCCCCAGTCCCATCTCTCAAATTCTGATGCTTGAGATATCCAACATATTTATCAATTGATAATATGGTTCTTGCTAGAGTGTCTCTTGGATGTGTTTCTGAGGAGCTGCTGTCACCAATTCCATAATTCCATTGCTTTAGTGGTCTGAGATGTTACTGAATACTTTTTGAATCACTTGAGATATCCATAGCTTCTTTTCGGTTCTTGTCATGATTTGTTCAGCCATCCAGTGGCACTGAATGTGTATTCTGTTATTCCCTGAAAGAGGCACGAGACTGAAAGAGGCAAAGAGCTAAATCATAAGCAGCCAAGATACAATGATTTCCTGCCAGTGTCAACGCATACAGTAAAATAAGTACTTTCCCTCCATATTGAAAAGGAAGTCCATTTGGAAAAGGCTTCGTCAAACATTGGGAACATAAATCATTAATAACTTTTTAAGTCGTTGAGTTTTTGAAATGTGAAAATCATATCAATAGATTTGTCTTGAAAAATACTTTCATAAAAGTATACATATATAATTTTTTAATAAAATATTTTGATAGAAAAGATAAGTCAAAGTTGCACTTTGGAGGCGTGTCGATGTCCCAAAGGACTTCCTTTTTTTTCAATATGGAGGGAGTACGTTAATAAGAAGATGCTTACTTTGTTCACCATGTCTATGCACACCTCCTATGCCTCCTCCCCCCTGTAACAAAAATTGGTATACCAACCTGAATTGGAAAGAGCTTAATTTATTTAGAATGATTGGTACTAACTCGGAATGCTATCAGATGAAGCCAAGATAAACTAGACAAGTATGTATAATATTTTTTTTTAAAAAAAAAATATATTTCGGCACCTGTGAGCAAAAAGAACATAGTGGCTGAAACTGTTGTTGCTCCATTGCCACCAGAAACTAGACACCTTGTGCCAAGATAAACTAGACAGGTATTATAATATGCATTGTATCAACTCACTTCCACATTGTACACATTTCTTTAAAAAAATAATCAAATAATCAATCATGATTTTTGGACCAAGAACATGCCGTAAGTATTTCAGTTAAAAACCGAGTATTGCTACTCATATTCTCCACCTTGTACTCAAGTCTGACAAAACTGCAACACTTCTTTATCCTTGTTTCTCTCTGTTTCTTTGAGTACTGAACTGGGTTTTAATAACTAGTTCAAAGCATAATTGTGCGTTATGAAATTACTTGCACATTGACTGCTAGTAATAAGCAGTCTCTGTAAGCAGTTAAGCAGTGCCTAATGTGGGAAGACATCTGGATCTTTGGAAGTGTTTCTAGACCTGTGTCACAATTGCTATTTTGCTTTCTTTTTTATATGTTTTATCTGTTGAACTGAAGGTAGTCAGATTATCACCAGTGCTATTTTGCCCCTGTCAATGTGTATTAAGTTTTCAGTACTTAAAGGTCTTGTAGAACAAAGAGACATGCAAAAGTTGCAAACATTGTAACAAGTGCTCTGCATATTCCTGTGTATATTAGGATTGTATAATTATGAGCAAACTTTCAGGCAGGTAATCTGAATCTAGTGAACTGAATTTTGCATTGCCTGAATAACTCGATTTTGCAGAATCAAGACCTCTCATTTACACCTGAAGTTGCCATGGCATACTGTATTGCTATCTGTTTTCCAGCCTGAAAGATAACAACACATCCAACTGAAAGATAGCCCGACTGAAAGAAAAATCAAACTTTAGACAAACCTTGCAGCTTGAATTTCTTATTACTAACAAAAGAAGTTCTATTCTTGCTGTTATGTAAAATGACCATTCCTACGGCACTGGGTATGCCCTTTTTTTCCTTGAACAGCATGACTGTTTACTTCTTTTGCAAAGGAAGAATTGAACTGCAATCTAACAACAGTCAAAGAAGACATAATTTAAGCCTGTTACTATTAGCTTCAAAGAGGGTCTTGGTAAAAAATTCAGGCATTTCAATTCTTGAGGGGTTTGATGAGTGACTGACTTCAGTAACAGAACTAATAGCAATTCAGTGAGTGGATGGATATTGTACAGACATGCAGAGCACTAAGGGGTACTATCTTAAGTGCATTATTTTTTCATTTCATTATTATTTTAACCATTTAGTATAAATATATTAAAAACAACATTTGATGGCATATCTTTCACTGATGACATATCCTGTATTCACAAAATTAATGACATGCCACACTAATTTGTCAAGAGACCAGAAGCAAACTTTGAAAATGAAGCAGCTTCTGGGAACCGAACTGTTACAAATAGATGCATCCCACATTAAGTTCAGATATGCTCCATAGTGAGCAGATATCCTGAAGGTCCTATTGTCCACAATGTTTCAGTTAAGCTCAGCCCCTAAACTAAGATCAGATCCTATTGTCCACTGCAGAAACTGTAGTACAGAATCAAGAAAAGACAGTATTCAGCATTCAGTAGCATCTCCACGAGGTCGCCTGCGTGGTGGTCGACGAGCAGTGGTACATGATGCTGGGCGCCGCCACGCATGTCACCGTCCTGCCATCGTGGTGCTTGGCGCCCGACGGCGCCGCCACGTTCCTCAGCATGCTCTTAAAATCTGTGGAAGCTCTACCAAACGGACCCGATCAGGTTCAATCCATCGTGAAGCTAGCAAATGGCTTTCCCTCCCGGCCTCCCTCTCTTTTTGTATACATACAGGACGCGGAGGAGGAAAAATTGCTCCCCAAAATACCAGACATATGAACTTCCCTATCAAGTTTTGCCACTGGAATAAATGCCACGCCCACGACCCTCACCTTCCCGGCATGGATGAGCCCCTCACCTCAGTCCCGAGACTCCCATAGTGAAACTAATCTGGACTTTGCTTGATTTTTCCTGGCCAAGATTAGACGGGAGCAACAAGCTCGTTGAGTGCTAGCGCAGATTTTACAAGCACTTTAGTATGTGTTGGGCTGGCGGTTAGGACTGGAAGCGGAAGGGGCAAGGGAGTTGATCAATGATGAACTGATCTCGTCCAAACCTGAAGCCACAAGTCAAAAGGCGATTGCTTGAATATACTAGCTGAATCCTTCCTTAGTTTGACAATTTCAACTTCAGGACTAAACACTTATACATTCCTAGGGGGGGTTTGCAGCTTTAGATTTCGAAAATTGGATGGAAATGCTTGGTAGGCTTGTCTATTTGAATGCTGTCAAAATCGAAATTTTGAATATGCAAAATTGCAGTGGAAGAGTACAAATGAAAGAATGGAATGGAATTTCTCTGTACCTGGCAGATTTAGAATTTTAATATACTGTTTGTTTACTTTAAAAAGGTACTAAAACATTGCCTATTTGTATTGTTTTTTTTCCTAGAAAAAATAGCCTACCCATGTATCTGTATTTGCTCAATACTAGATATAGTACCCTGTATCCACAACCGTGTTGCACAGCCAGTAGATTGCACTATGCATTTCTTTTCTCTATACGTATACATATTATTGCAAGTTGGCGTGCCCCAAAACCCAGCTAGCTTTTCTTTGAAATGGACTGGCCTGTAGTCCAATGTTGCAATTTGAGGGCAAAAGTAATCCTGCACCGCACAAGTACCCGCAAACTAACCCACATGAACACTGATAACTGAAGCAGAAAACAATTGTGGTCTGTGGTTCCAATCCTTCCATGCACACAATTCCTGGTCCGTTTCTTTCAAAGAATCTTTTTCCTGGTCATATGGTGTCATTATACACATGCCAGAAAAAATCTTCATGTTATGGAGAACTTTGATCTACAAGATTTGTTGGATGTGGTTTGATTCTCGTAAGTAAATTCTTCAGATTAGTTTGTAAGGACCTGTGTTGTAGTATTTCGATATGGTATTAAATATGCTGCATAAGTATCAATTGTGCTATCCCTGATTATGACTACAATTTCTGATATTGAGTATTCTGTGCAAAGTTATTACTATGTACTAGTAACAAAGTGGCTTTTCCACTTGTTTATGAGGATACATGTATAATCACTAGCATACCTTTTGCATTTCTGCATCAAATGTGTTTAATAATGAACTTGATGTGTTCTGATTCCTGAATATCAAGTTTTTTTCACTTTAGTTTTTAATAGATCAGTTTTACTTTTCTATTGGCATTCAAATAAATATAGGTGATACTTCAGAGAAAACATTCATCCATAGCAGTTTCCTCTACTGATTTACAGCACCATTTCGAATACAGTTTTATCAGCTCTTTTTTTTTTTTTCCCTTTAGTGTGTGTTTAGTTTCTTATTATGCTAACTTGCTAAGCCTTTTTTCTTTATTACTATGAAGCAGGTTCTGGAATCACATTTCTTGAGAACTGGTCTGTTGCATAGCTAATCTAGGATCTTGTTCATATTATGGATCAGCAACCTAAGACTGAGGCTGATTTTCTGGACCCAACAGTACTCTTAGATGAGACACATTACCAGGAGGGGTATAAAAATGGCTATAATGATGGTTTGGCATCTGGAAAGGAAGAGGGAAGGCAGGTTGGTTTAAAGATGGGTTTCCAAGTTGGTGAAGAACTGGGTTTCTTTCAGGGCTGTCTGGATGTGTGGATGTCTGCAATTCTCATTGATCAGAACGCCTTCTCAGCTCGGATCAGGAAGAATATCGAGCAACTAGCTGCACTAGTGGGCAGCTATCCGTTATCTGACCCAGAGAATGAACAAATTCAGGATGTGATGGAGAAGATAAGGCTGAAATTCAGAGTCATCACTGCAAGTTTAGGGGTGAAGTTAGAGTATGAAGGCCACCCCACATCATCAAAAGCAGGATGTTGAAGATATGTGAGTGTTATTGAAATTATATATCTTACTGTCTCTGTCTTTGGTTTCTTAAGCTCTCCAATCTGAATCTTGTCTTCAACTCATTGGGACCATGAGGAGCTGCCCCGAACAACGGCGGTCAGATTCAAATCATAATCACTTGTATAGTTTTTAACGGTGTCTTAAGTTTTGTCTTATTACCAGCTTTCTGACGTGTATACCTGTGTAATAATTCCCTTTTAGAACGCAAAAGCATTATTATGAATGGTCTTCCTTATCATTTTCTTTGGAGCACTCATTGACTTATTGTATCCTACAATGTTGGGAGCATATTATCTCCTTGTAAAGACACATATGCACATCCCATATAGTTCAAAATCTTGATATCTACTTCTCATAAGTATGTTCATCCCATTCGCATATGTAGAAAATTGGTGAAAGCCCCATTGGGAGGATATAATCTCAAAGGTTGGACAGTGTGTTCGTCTTTGCTTCCTCACTGCACCCATCTTAATTCTGTCCGTCACTCTGCAGACTACACGCACACACCTCATTGCAGACCTGTTCTGATGACTTACTGCCCTCTTCATATGGTTGACACGTGGGTCTAGTCCAAACCCTGAAGGTGGGAGGCCTTCAAGCAAAAAGCAAACAGGCCTAAAGCCCATTTGGTCAGTTACGTTTGTGGCAAGTTCTGGGCTGCATTTAGGCCCATCCCTTCTTTTTAGGTATGTGTACTCATGTGTAGTTCTCCTGCTGCCACCTGTTGACATATATGTTTTTCAAAAAAAAAAAAAAAAAAAAACTTCACATATATTCTCTTTAAAAATCACGTTACATTTAATTACAAATCAACGTTAGAGTTATTTTCAAAAAAAAAAAAATCACGTTAGAGTCGTTTTTACCGTCACAAAATAAAAGGCCGAGGTAACCAAGCAAAACACCGTATAGTGAATATGCAGGTTCGTGATTGGACCAAGACATAAAGTTACGGCTCGTGCACATAAACATTATTCATCGTCGATCCCTCAAACAAAAAACATTATTCAACGATTATTCCAATCACATGCATATATCAATATGATGAATTTGTACGTGGATCCCATGCATGACTATTACTCCCTCCGTTTAATTGTAGTTCACTTTGGCTTTTCTAGATACATTGATTTTGTACGCACCTAGTTATACACTATGTCTAGATACATAATAAAAGAAATGAATATAGAAAAGCTAAAGTGAACTATAATTTGATTGGAACGGAGGGAGTACTATATATATGTCGTTGATCTTATAATTCGTGCATGTGGTTAGCACTAGTAGGTACTTTCCCTCCGCTCCAAATTATAAGACATTCGCTTTTTTAGGATACGTTGTATTTGTCATGCACATAGATATACACTATGTCTAGATACATAGTAAAAGCAATGTATATCGAAAAAAGCTAAAACGTCCGGGATAGATTTAGTAGCTAGGATCAGAGTGTATTGCTTTGGTTGAATGTTGATCGACAACGACACATCAACAACTCTACTACCCCCTAATCGTTGGCTCATGGAATCAAATTTATGACGATCGATATATGCATGCATGTGGATCGATGTGGCGCCACTGCAGCATGCATGCATACTGGTATAGAAGAAAAGTGAGCTCCGACTCTAGATGACGACGCATGTGTCGTAGATGTTTTACTTTCAACAGTGTGTGTCATAGACTCAGATATGAAAGTATTACTACACTACTCCGATCGATCCTATCGAGTACACCATTAATTATTGGTAGCTCCATGGGTGATGGGCTTACAAAAATCTTTTAGGTGGTGGGTGTTTTCGATTTTGCGTGGCGGACACAACCGCCCGTCACCCTGGTAAGGTCACAGTCAGTTAATCGTGTTCATTATCGTGGCGGGCGGGCTGTGCCTTTAATTATTGCTAGCTCATGGGTGATGGGCTTACAAAAATCTTTTAGGTGGCGAGTGTTTTTGATTTTGCGTGGTGAGCACAACCGTTGTCACCCTGATAAGGTCACGGTTAATCGTGTCCATTATCGTGGCGGGCGGCTGTGCCTTTAATTATTGCTAGCTCATGGGTGATGGGCTTATATATTTTTCGTCCACACGTTCCTTCAATTCTCTTACGGCATGCAGCTGGATTGACGATGCAGCAGCAGCAGTAGCATGCACCATGTTGTCACGATGCATTTATACGTACGTTTCTCTGACATTCTGCAGGAGATGAACGATCGAAAGCAGCAGACGATGTGCTGTACGTGCTGCTGTTGCAAGTGCAGCGATCGAGCTCAGTTACTGCGACAACGTTAATCATATTTCAGGGTTTGGACTCTATATATGATGATAACACATTGAATTTACAGCTTAAATAATATCGACAGAATATCCAGCAGTACTCGTACTGAAGCCAAGAACATGCGCGTGTAAATGAGAGCACAGTGCAAAGCACTGCAGCAGCGATTTTAGTTTGCACGCATTTAAAAATCTTGGGCCAGCAGTCCAGCACGAAGCAGGGAATGTTAGCACTATACATGCATATGGGCACATTATGGGTGACACGTAGTACGAGCTACTCCACATGCATGCAGCCTGTAAAGATCGAAGGGCCGCATGCGTCGCTGGTACAGATTTGGAAACTCATCATCTCCCGATAGATCTCCGGTTTAGATTTCACGGCCAATCTAGCTTTTGCAATCTGTGATATACTCCAAATTTACAGTCCAACTTGTCTCAGCTTTTACGATCTCATGCATGTACAAAAAGGCATGTAATAAATAGAGGAAAGAACAAAAGCCATTGGCCCATTGCCATTTTCAGGATTTTTCTTAGCTAAGAAATTATAGTGACAAAAAGGCAAGGCTTAGCTAAGAAATCAGTGACAAAGCGCTAAAAATATGGCACATTGGAAACTACGACCCGAAACAGATTTGTGCGACCAGTAGGACGAGAGACCATCGACCACATCGTTGTTGGCTCCTCCTTCATCAGGTAGATTTGGCACACGGCGGCAACAGCGCTAGGGGCCAACCGATGCCATCGCCATCCGACTCTCCTTGCTCGACTGGTGGCATGTCTGGCGAGGCCATTGGAAGTGTGGAAATAGCGCAATGCGAGGTGCTGCAGAGAGAAGCGAGCACCAACGTCAACGCGCTATCGGCGGTCATCAAAGACAGGGCAGAGAATTAGGTCTTAGCAGTCGCCAAGCACCTCGGTAGTCTCTTTCGTGAGTAATCGGACTTTGTAATCCAGTTGTGTGTGGGCGTTCATTGTTTATCCAGAAACCGCGCTTCTTGTTGTAAACAAAACCCTTTCTTAATACGAGTATGCGCAAAGTTTTTGCGTGATTAAGAAAAAACAACCCGGAACAGAGAGTAGCCACACTACACAGAAATGCGGTAATGTTTGGCAACCATGGCCGGTAATCAACCGGGGATCATACATATACCATGCATTTCTTTTTCTTGAGGTTTGTACCGGTCAAACTAGTTTTAGTTTGACCAAATTTATAATGAATTATATTCACATTCATGTATATTCCGTCATTTAACGACACTTATTTTGTATCATGAATGTTATTACTTTTTATATAACTTTAATCAATGTTCAAATTGTTTTACTCCTCGAAGCATTGCATTTTATGGATGGAAGGAGTACAAGCATACGCGCAATTTGATATGGGGAGCAAGCAGATTTTTAGAATTAATTTCCTCTCATTGATGTGGATAGAACAACTTGTTTAATTAATAATATTCTCATCCTAACTGCTAACATTCTTTTTTTTTAGCATTAATTGGCAATTGCTAACATTCATATTTTTAGTGAGTAATGGATTGGCCCATCAGAACCTTCGCATCTATTCTCATAGTACTTTTTCGAATCCATCCAATTATCTCCTCTCCACATGCAACATTTTTTTCGTTCAGCAACTCTAGGACAAGTCCTTAACCCCCTCCATGAGAGTGACACACGTAGTTTGTAGCATCAATGGTGGTGCGCATTGCCGGCCTCACCGGTCGCTACGGATCGATATCAATTCAGTACCTCCCTGGCTCCTGGCTCCATATATATATACGTCCATGTGCAGTCGGGTCGAGCAAAACGTAGCAAACTCAGCCGCAGTGGACAGACAGGGGAGCAAGCTAGGTGAACATGCCGGGGCTCATGACGATGATGGCACTGGCACCATCGCCGCCCATGTCGGTGAGGCCATGCTTCTGCAAGAAGATGGCGGGTACGACTACGGTGTTGCTGGTGAAGAAGCGTTGTTCTTCGCAAGCACATCTCCTGAGCCGCCGCGGCTGGGCTCCGGCAGCGACGGCGGCGGCCACCGCAGCCGCACCTGCCTTTCATGTTGATGAGGCCGAACGGGAAGAGATGATGATGCGGCGCCTGGCGGAGGACGGGTGGGTGGACGAGCACATACTGCCGCTGCTCACCCCCCGTGGAGGAGGCATGGCAGCCGGCCGACCTGCTGCCCTCCTTCACCGTCTCGGCCGACGAGCATCGGAGCCAGGTGGCGGAGCTCCAGGCCCGCGCGGCCGACGTGCCGGACGACCTCCTCGTCTGCCTCGTGGGCAACATGGTCACGGAGGAAGGCCTGCCTTCCTACATGTCCATGGCCAACCGCGTGGCGGGCGGCAGCGACGACACCGGCTGCGACGACCACGGCTGGGCGCGCTGGCTGCGCGGCTGGACCGCCGAGGAGAACCGCCACGGCGACCTGCTCAACCGCTACCTCTACCTGTGCGGCCGCGTGGACATGCGGCAGGTGGAGACGACAGTGCACCACCTTCCTCTGCCGCGGCATGGCCGCCATGCTGCATCCCTCCAGCGCGTACCACAGCCTCATCTACGGCTCCTTCCAGGAGCGCGCCACCTTCGTCTCTCACGCACACACCGCCAGGCTGGCCGGCGTCCACGGCGACGCCTGCCTCGCCAAGATCTGCGGCGTCATCGCGGCCGACGAGAGACGCCACGAGGCCGGATACACGAGGGCCGCCGCCAGGGCCTTTGAGGAAGACCCGGACGGCATGGTGCGGGCGCTCGCCGCCGTGATGCGCGCCAAGGTCACCATGCCCGGCGAGGCTCATGGACGACGGCCGCGACGAGCGCCTGTTCGATCACTTCTCGTTGGTTGCGCAGCGCTCGGGGGGTGTACACGGCGGCGGACTACGCCGACATGGTGGAGCACTTCGTGCCCAGGTGGAAGGTGGCGGAGCTCAGCGCCGGCCTGACCGGCGAGGGCCGGCGCGCGCAGGACTACGTGTGCGGGCTGCCGCGTAAGATACGCAGGATGGAGGAGCTGGCTCAGGACCGTGCGGCCCAATTGGGGGCCCAGTCGGTATGCTTTAGTTGGGTGTTCGATAGGCCGGTCCGCATCCACTGATCAGCTAGCCTCTTCCAAAGTGAGGTTGGAGGCCCATTCGTCACTGATCAACTGAACAAGGCCCCACCTACTTCTACCTATTTTATTTTTAAGTCTTTTATTTTCCTAAATAAAAACTTCTCGCTGCTTCTAAGCTAGATTAGAGTAACACAATCAACTACAATAAATAAATATATCCTAGTACAAGTACGCTTGGTTTCATTTGTATTCTGTTTACCACTACTACATATATGAAATGTTGTTTCTTATAAAATTATATTCCTTTGTGCATTGTTTAATCCTAAATATTCCTTTGCCGAGTGAAACTTACCAGGATTACTAATCTGCATATGAAATTGTTATCAACACCAGTTGATTCTGCGATTCATCAATTCAACATTAGTTAAAATGAACCAATAGAATTTCATTCAGTACTTACAATACGTCACTGAACTTTGCCTTCAGTCAACTTGAGCAAAAAAACTGTAATCTGAACTGATGCCAATGTAGACAACCACACGCAAATTGACTGCAAAGGGAGGTTCGATCGACTTCGTTTTTCTTTTTGTATTATATGTGTCCCGTGCTACTGATGACTACAGCTCGGTAGTTGACAGTGCTGGAGCATGCTAATGAATTGGGAGGGGCCCAATAGAACTAAGAGAGTAGTGTCAAATAGTAATATTAACTACTATTGCTTAAAAGAATTTTTGTAGGTTAGCTGGGACCAGGTCCAACCTTGGCCATAAATAAAACTGCACATGTAAAACTGCACATGTGCTGCCATGCATGGCATCAAAATAAAACTGAAAACAAAACAATGATCTTTGGTTTTTGTACTGACTTTCATACTTACAGAACAATGTAAAACTGAATGATGGAAGCATATTCAATCTCCCATGCAATACGATTTATTTCAGGTAAAAATCTTATTTCTTACTTTTTGTCCATAGTGAAGGGATTAATTTTTATAAATCATGAAAGTTATTGATAAAAAAAATTGTGTTACTAAGCTGCTTCTCTATTTCACACTCCATTGAAGTCACAACTCACAACAAACAGCTAAATTCAACACTAGCAACATTGCACTTTGCTAGTTTGTATTTTTCTTTTTAAACTGATCAGCAGCACTTTGTATATCAATAGGACAACTTCCTGAGTATTACTATATCGGAAAATGGAAACAACATCCAAGTTATGTAAATAAGCACAAACCTCCCCACTTAGATGCAATCTGATACCTCAAGGTAACAAATAGACAAGGAAGATGACTGACAACATCTTCAATTCATAGGGATAATATGATAAATATGCATTTTAACATTGCTAGTAGTAAGATTGAAGAAAGAAATTAAAAAATGCAGCCATGGTTTTTCATACATTATCTATATAAGAACTACAACCAAAAAGGATAATGCCCTGATAAGCTGATATTACTATCCATATGGCTCTCACTCGAGTGGTGATTGACAACTAGAATAACTTGACCTCATGATATGGTTGAGTTGCTTCTCTGTCAGTATACTCAATCAACATAATCTTCCCGTTAACCAAAGCTTCTTTGAAAAGTGAAAGGTCTGCTTTTGGTGTACCAGGCGAATCCACTGGAGTGAGTTTGTAAGTAACTATGAAAAGTTTACGCAGGAACCTGGCTTTCCTCAACAGAAAACTCACTAGCTGTATCTCCAAGGGGCACCAGTTGAAGTTCCTGACCTTTACTATGACAAGGTTGTCCCAGCCATCTTCCGGTGGTTCTTCCCACACAATAGAACCTTCCATGGGAAGGCATTTAGAGTACGGGAACTACAAAGAAAAACCATAGTGAAAAAGACAGGATGACTATGAAGCAAAGAAATTACAAAGGCATTGATTGCATTACCTCCACAAACAGCCTCTCCAGATTAGGACATTGGAAGGTCCTGAGGAACACATACAGATTGGCTAGGTCGACAGGTTTCGTTTCTAACATGAGTAGGTGTAGCTCTTTCAAACTGTGTACGTTGAAATTGGGCAACTGCTCATTGGCTGGCAAGACAGATGCACCCTAAAATAGAAGGCATCGTTAGGTTAAAAAATCATTATTTTTTCCAACATCTAAGAAAATCAAGCAACTAAAAGTTAATCCTAAGTGATAGAAGACCAGAAATAATAAACAAAGATTGAATATGGAGAAAGTACCGTGAGAGCTGTGTAACATATGGTGAGAACGTTGAGGTTGGATAAATCCGTTGGGAGAGATCTCCTCAACTTATTGATATTCCACTCATTCATTGTTACTTTGTCATGGTATAACTCAATATAAAGATCAGAAAGCGCGGCATCGCGTGCAAAGGATGAAGGCAAGTCAGAGGAGCAGCCACTGTAACGGAAGGAACGCAGGGTAGGCGGCACATGCACCGAGTCCAGACCACGGTTACCGGAAATCCAAACACAGCCCGCGATACCACTGTTACCGTAAATCCCAACAGAGCCCGCGATGGTAAGACTCCTCAGGTTCGGCGGTAGCCTGTCGACGAACTCCCAACCAATACATTCACAGCCCCGCATATCGAGAGTGAGGAGGCTGGGACACAATGCCATCATTTTTGCAAAAGCCATGGGGCGAAAGGAGACCGATACGAACCGGATGACCTCCAGAGCATGGAACTGAGGATGGAGTTTCCACCGGGCGCCCTTGTAGAATATAGACACGGTGATGTCGCGGGCGAGAGGCACGCGAGCGCCCGGTTTAACAGCGGCAGGTGGAAGTTGAGCTTGCGCGCGAGCCTGCTCCTGCGCGTCTCCACGTGGAGGTCCTCGACGCCCCACTCTGCGGCGTACTCGACAAAGCGCCGGAGCTCCGAAGCCTTGAGTGGAGATTCCGATGTCGAGGGAGAAGCGCTCGAGGCGGCGGCGCGGCCGCGGCTCGCGCGCCAGCGTGTCCAGCTCTCTCTGCGGGTCGTCGCGGGAGCGGAGGCGCACCTCGAGGGAGGTGCGATGCGCCCACCGTCGCTTCCACAGGTCGCGCCACCCGCGAGCGAGCGCCCCCGTGCGGATGGCGTCCTTGAGGGGAGGCGCGTCAGCATGTGCAGCCGCAGCTCTTCAGGGAGCGACGAGATGCGGTCCACCGCGATCACGACCGAATCCACCGTCTAGCACCGGCCATCCAGCCCATCGACCCTTTGCCTCTTCGATCCGCCGCCGCCGCCGCCCGAGTTGATGGCCACCATTTCGCGCTCGATCCGCAATTTGGGGAATATACCCTACCCTACCTCTCCCTCTCCCCGTCGAATCACCTACCCATCCATTCGAGTTTCGAAACCAAGGCGCCGCCGCTGGGCGCTGCGTGCGAATGCGAAGCTGTGACGGACGGCGAGCGGTTTTAAAGAAAGGAAAGGAATTGGGCCATACAGAGACCAAGGGTCACCAGGCCTGCTGCCACAGTTTGGGCTATTGGCCCATGCGTGAGCCTGGTAGCTGTACAGGATTTTTTTATTTTCCGTTGAATAAAACTATACTTTGTTTTCCCATAATAAAAGGAAAAAAATAAATTGAGCTGGCACAGGACAGTGCGGCTCAATTTGGGGGCCGTCAGTATGATTCAGTTGGGTTAGTCCAGTACGCATCCACTACTGATGAGCTAGCCTCTTCCAAAGTGAGGTTAGAGGCCCATTCGTCGCTAACAAGGCCCCACTACTTCTTTATTTTATTTCTGTAAATAAAAAAACTTGTCGCTGCTTCTACGCATTAGAGTAGGGTAGCAAGTACGCTTGGTTGCATTTGTATTCTGTTTACCATTACTACATACTTTCCCTCCGTTCCAAATTGTAAATTCACTTTAGCTTTTTAGATACATTGATTTTGTTATATGCACCTAGTTATACACTATGCCTACAGATACATAGCAAAGTTAAATGAATCTAGAAAAAGCCAAAAGTGAACTACAATTTAAAACGGAGGAAGTATTTGAAATGTTTCTTATACAGTTATATATGTGCATTGCTTATAATCCTAAATATTCCTTTGCTGAATGGAACCTACAAGGATTACAACTCTGCATATGAAATTGTCAACATCATTCTGCGATTCATTACAAGAATTTTTACTTTGCGTATAAAATTGTTATTAACATCCATTGATTTTACGATTCTTTTTTTTTTGTGAACTGATTCTGCGATTCAATAATTCAAGATTGTTTTTAGGGAAAATTCAACATTGGTTAAACATACCAATAGAATTTGATTTGGTACTTTGCAATATGTCACCGAAGTACTGAACTCCGCCTTCACCCAACTTAATACTGTCATCTGAACTGATGCCAATGTAGACAAGCACACACAAATTCACTGCAAAGGCAGGCCAGATCGACTTCGTTTTCTTTTTGTATTTTGTGTCCGTGCGACTAATAATGAGTAATTTGACTATAGCTCGGTAGTTGACACGACACTGTTGGAGCACGCTAATGAATAGTGTACCCAAAGCCATCAAATAGTGATTAACTTACTACTATTGTTTAAACAAATTCTGTAGGTTATTAGCTGGAACTACCATGTCAACTATATTAGCTATTGTCTATTGATGTAGGCCTCATGATATGGCTGAGTTGCATTGGTCAAAAAAAAAGATATGGCTGAGTTGCACAAGATAACCCCTATGCTCTCATTCTATGGTATGCCCTTTATATAACTTTATGGGTAGCAACGAGGAGTTACCAGGAAAGACGATAAATTTGATTCAGCAAAAACAAAATAGCAAAACACACGTGCAGTTCCACCTGAATGCGTAAACAAATGCAAGACAAAGACCTGAGATAGGAAAGATTATTCTTTCCAACTGAAACTCTGAGCTCCATGCACTAAAAACAACAATATCTGATCCTCAACCTATTTTCATACTAAGAAGGCACAAAGCCTGATTGTTATTTATATAAAAAAAGTAGGCCTGGAATAATAATAACTATAATGATCGGAAGCCTGACAAGAAAACCAGAAGGCAGAAAAAGTAAACAGAGCAGACTACCTGTATAAATAATAACAAAGAAATATGGCTAAGGAGCCCCAGCCCCAAACTCCACCACACACAAGGCAAAAATAAATGCTACAGAGTGATTTTAGTATCACAATTCATCTATTTAGACATAAGGTTATCCAACCTCCCATGCGCTACAATATTGAAAGTAGAAAACCCTTTTCTATTCGGGGTCGATATCAAAGGGAGAGCCATTACTCAATTAGCAACCATAAACCATGAAAAAGCATTGACAACAGATTTTTGAAAGCAAGTGTTTGCTTCTCTAGTTAAGCACTTCATGGCAATCATAACAGATGATTCAATCAATCACTATCAGTGTTGCACTCTGTTTATCAATCAGGCTACTTCCTGAAAGTTACCATATCAAGAAAAAAAGTTACCTCTTCACTTTGATTCAAGTCAAGGTAAAATATTAGCAAGGAAGTTAACTGGCAACCTATAATATTATCATTTTTTTCTAGCCCACAACTTAACTTATCTTCATTTGAGTTGAGGAAGAAATATGAAGCTGCAGAGCTGTTCAGATTCATCATCATAACAATAATGTCAAAAACATCATCCAATTGGTGCCAGGACAGCAAAGCAAGAGGATTAACTGGAACACCATGCATTTTAAATGTTTTGCTAAGAATAATATCAACAAAGAAATTAAGGAGACAACATGGTTTCTTATAATTTTCTCAGTAAGAACTACAACCTAAAACAGTAATGTCCTGATACTCTGGTATTACGATCCATAGGGCTCTGATTCAACTGGTGACTGAACGCTATAACTTCGATAAAGGCCTTATGATATGGTTGAGTTGCTGCACTGTTAGACTTCATAAACATTATCTTGCCACTGACCAAAGCTTCTTTGAGAAGAGAAAGGTCCGCTTCTGGTGCAGCGGGCTTAATCCACTGGAGTGACATTGCAAGAAACTATTAACAGTTTCTGCAGAGAGCTAGCTTTCCTCAACAAAAACTCACTAGCTGCACCTCGCTGGGGCTCCAGTTGAAGTTCATTACCTTTACCATGACGAGGTTGTTTAAGCCACCTTCGAAAGTGGCTCTTCCCGCACCTGATCAATACAACCTTCCATGGACTTACATCTATATGCAGGCAGCTGCAAAGAAGAACCATAGTCAAAAAGGCAGAATGCCTATGAAGAAAAGAAATCACAAAGGCATTGACTGTGTTAACCTGCACAAAGAGCCTCTCCAAATTAGGACATTTGAAGGTCTTGAGGAACAGATACAGGTCGGATAGGTTGACAACTTTCTCTTCTAACATGAGTAGGTGTAGCTCTTTCAAACTATGTAAGTTGAAATTAGGCAACTGGGCACTGGCTCCATCAGCTGACAAGACAGATGCACCCTAAAATAAAAGGCATGGTTAGGTTTACAGAACCATGATGTCTTCTTTCAGATTTATGGAAATCAAGCAACTATAAGAAGACCGGAAATAATAAACAAGATTGAATACGGATAAAGTACCATGAGGGCTCTGTAACATATGGTGAGAACGTTGAGGTTGGTTAAATCCGTCGGGAGAGATCTCCTCAACCTATCGATATTCCAGTCATTCATTGGTACTGAGCCATATGAGGATAACTGAATATAAAGATCAGAAAGAGCGGCATCGCGTGGAATGGAGAAGGGCAAGCTGCAGGGGTAGCCACTGTAACGGAAGGAACGCAGGGTAGGCACACGCACCAAGTCCAAACTGGTGATCCTACCACATTCCACGATGGTAAGACTTCTCAGGTTCGGCGGTAGCCTGTCGAACTCCCAATCATAACATTCGCAGTGCCGCAGATCGAGAGTGAGGAGGCTGGGGCACAGCGCCATCATTTTTTCCGAAATCTCGTCGGTGAAAGGAGACCGATACGAGCCGGATAACCTCGAGAGCCTGGAACGGCCGGGCGCCCTTGTAGTACATGCTGGAGACGCTGATGAGGCAGAGCGAGAGGCATGCGAGTGACGGGCTCGACAGCGGCAGGTGGAAGTTGAGCTTTTCCGCGACGCGTCTGCTGAACGTCGTCTCCACGTGGAGGTCCTCGACGCCGCACTCAGCGGCGTACTCGAGAAAGCGCCGGAGCTCCGAAGCCTTGAGCGTGGAGATTCCGATGTAGAGGAGAAGCGCTCGAGGCGGCGGCGCGGCCTCGGCTCGCGCTCCATCGCGTCCAGCTCTCTCCGGGGTCGTCGCGGGAGCGGAGGTGCACCTCGACGGAGGCGCGATGCGCCCACCGGCGCTTCCACAGGTCGCGCCACCCGCGAGCGAGCGCCCCCGTGCGGATGGCGTCCTTGAGGGGAGGTCCGTGAGGATGTGCAGCCGCAGCTCTTCGGGAGCGACGAGATGCGGTCCGCCCCAATCGCATCCGAGGCCGCCGCCTCACATCGGCCATCCAGCCTTTGCCTCTTCGATCCGCCGCCGCCGCCGCCGCCGCCACCACCACTGCCGCTGCCGCTGCCCATTTCCCACTCGTCCCCAATTTGGGAAACACCCTACCCTAACCTCTCCCTCTCCCTCTCCCCGTCCGTTAGAAACCAACGCGCCCCGGGCCGGGCGTTGCGTGCAAACCTGCGAGGAAGAAAAGGAGTCGTGTCGGGCCATACAGGGAACGTGGTCACCAGACGTGCTACCACAGTTTGGGCTATCGGCCTATGCGTAAGTGTACTCGTACAGTACAAACAAACTTTTATTTATTTTATTTATTATTCTCCGTTTAATATTAGAGGAAAAACTGCTTCCAATAACCAGGCAGCCTGCTTAGCCAGTAGCCGCCCATCGGAAAAAAGGTTTTGCAAAAACAAGTAGCAGCTCTACACCCAGATGGACAAAAGTTTGGGATCAAACTTAATTTGATATTGGTGCTGGAACTTGCTAATGAATTGGGAGGGGAAAGTAGTGTACTCAAAGCCATCAAAAAGTGAAATAACTACAGATGCACATATGCTTAATTAAGTTTTGTAGGTCAGCTGGTGCTATGGCCCATCCTTGGCCATAAATAAATATATCTCCTGCTCATGGCATCTGAATATCTGATGGCTGGTATACATTTGGAGGACGATATTAACACAGGATAAACCCCACAATTTCAATTATATTGAAGAGAACAAGGCAGACAGAGAACGATTGACTTTGCTGACGCATCAGGTCATCGACTATGCACAATGCTCAGACAACAAAAGAAGGCAGCCAGTTTCGGTAATGGCAAGACAAGACAAGCAAGATGATGAAATGTCTTCATGAGTAGAATTCCCTAGCCATCATCCATAGCAGTGAGACAGGTTCCGGTCAGGAAAGATGGTAAATTTAAATCAGAAAGCAAAGCACCAACCAACAGGAACCGAGGGGGCAAAACACTGAAAAATGAAATAAATTGTACCACCCTGAATGCATAAACAAATGCAGCACTGTCTAAATCCTTGAAATAGGAAAAAAAAAAAATCTATCTTTCCTATACAAACTGAGATGTTCTCACTCAAAAAAAAAAAAAAAAAACAATGATATTTGTCAATGATCAATCAAGTCAGAGCCCTAAACACTATCTTGCACCATCATCAAACTCCCTCAATAGAAAACTGACTAGCTGCGCCTCAGCAACAACTGAAGTCGTGACCTTTACCATCACAAGGTTGTCTAAGCCATGCTCCGGTGGCTCTTCCCTCGCCTCATCTATAGACTCTTCATGGGAAAATATTTAAATGTCAGTGATCAATCAGGAAGGTGGGTAAAAAAATAATAACGCAAAATTTAATAAATAAAACTCATACATGAAGAGACTCCACAGCAACAGTTTTTGACCGTGACGCTTAATCAGATGATCAAAATAAAAGTATGAGTTCCTCAATAGCAATGATTTTTCAGAGGAAGATTACAGATGAATTTAACAGGCTAAGTAATACCAAATGGAAAAGATGGTACTGGTATCAATGAAAGTATGCATAAGCTTGTGAATCTGATTCAAGAGATTCACCACCTGGTAATGCAGAAACAAAAGTACTAACCAAACAAAAGCGCACTATAGCGGCAATAGCGCAAAAACGAACAATATCATTGCAGCAACTGCCTGGTCGCGCTATAGCGGCTTAAATAGCGCACTGTTTTTCGTGGGTACTAACTGAAACTGATACTGGTCAAATACTATCCTATCAACTAATTTGAAATAGAAGTTGCTAATTTAACAAAAATATAAAAAACTGGTGTTCAAGACCCAGCCAATATTTATTTTATTTTTCAACAATGTACGAAGTACAGAATTTTAGTCCTGCACTGGTGACTAAATTGTCTGTCCCTGAGTTATCTTAAGCATTGGGGTATCAATCAACCATAAAAATGTCCTAATATAATTGACAAAACGATCCTTGGGCCTTGGCTGTATTGTACAGTGTTTACCACTACTATATATCTGACATATTTTTCTTATAATTTTATATGTACATTACTCTTCTTTCTGTTTTTTTCTCCCCACCCCCACCCCACGCCCCAGCTCTCTGCCTTCTTCGTTTGTAAGTAAGTTTGTACATTTTTCTCTCCTTTACCCTTTAATGAAAAGAAAATTAAACACCGTGGGGAACTCCCCACGGTTTTGCGCTAAAAACAATTATATATGTGGATTATTCATAATCCTAAATGCATCTTTGCTGAATGGAACTTTGAGAATTACTGCTCCATATTAAAGATTGCTGTCAACATCCATTGATTCTGCGATTCATGGATACAGTATTTGATTAACATACCGATAATGCAGCACCAGCTCGACTTGAGCCGAAAATAACTGTAACTTGACTAATGCTCATGAAGACAAGCAAAGTACACAAAATTTGACTGCAAAGAACACTCAATTTGACTGCAAAGACAAGCGTGACTTCTGGTTCTTTTATAGTATCATGCACTTGCTGAAGGATCAGGGCATCAGCCATGCCCTGAAACATAAAGGTAGCCACTCCTGGTAGCGGCAACACAATGAAGAAATAGCTTCATCGTGAGTAGAAATATTACATCAAACTGCAATATAGGTATTCCAAAACATGCGAACAACAAAACCAAGAGCATGAAACAGCTCTAGATGCACAAGAGTACCTCATGATATGGTTGAGCTGTCCTTGAGGGGAGGTGCGTCAGGACGCGCAGCCGCAGTTCGTCCGGCAGCGCCGAGATGCGGTCCACCGGGATCGCATCCGATCCCACCGCCGATCCCACCGCCTCGCACCGGCCATCCAGCCCATCCACCCTTTGCCTCTTCGCTCCGCCGCCGCCGCCGGAATCCATGGCCATTGTCGTCCCCAATTTAGGGAAACCCCTTCCTCCCACTCTCGACTCTCCTCGTCCCTCACCCAACTCCAGAACTCCAGAAACTGATGTGCTGCTGGACGCTGCGGGCCTTGAGGTCGTGCAGCCAGAATTTTGGGCTCTTGGCCCATGCGTTGCTAATGCTAAGTAGGAAATAAAGTAAGCTCACAATACAAAATATTACCACAAGCCACTTAAATGCTTTTTGTAGTACTCTCCCAAATCATGAGTTGTTTTCACTCGAATATCCAAATTACATTTTTAAAAAAACTTGAATAGGGTTCCCATAGATTTACCAAGTTTCTTGCAAAGCTTCCTAAAAAAAAAAAATGTTTTTAGCTGTATGGTCCTGGAAAAAAAAATGACTCTTCCTTGCATTTTTTTAAAAGAAACTTAGTTGTGTGGCCTTGAAACGAAATTTCATTGCTTCTATGGCCTTTCGTTTGTTTTTTTGTCACTTGATACAGAGTCATATGAAGCAAATAAATTTACACATACCAGTACATGGTTAATTGGGATTTATTTGAAAACTTTTGATGCATTTTATAGGCTCATTTTATTGCAATATTGCAATATGTTTGAGTATATGTGTCCTATTATGTAATTGTTATGTGTGAATTTATTTGTTTAATATTACTATGCATTTTTATTTTTTCTCAACATAGGTAAAATGGTCTCTGACTAAAGGTCCTCGGCTCTTGCCCAAACAATGACTAACAAAAGATGCAGTGAAAAGGGTCACATCACAATCCATTGGGGCCTTGTTTAGTTTCCTACATATTTTAAGTTTTTTCGCTCTCTCTCCATCACATCAATTTTGGACACATAAATAGAACAATAAATGTAGGTAAAAAAAAAAGAAGCTAATTATCTTTGTTTGGTTGTAAATCACAGTTAATCCATGATTGGACAATATTTACCAAACACAAATGAAAGAGTTATTCATTAGGTTGCAAAAATTTGCAATCTAAAATAAGGCCTGGGACAAAAAAAAGGGAAGACAAAGTATTGTTTAGTTTGAATTACCATGTCATTACAAAATGTCTTTTATTTTTACTTAAAGTAAGAGACAACCTGGGAAGCACGTACGTTAAAAAAAAAACTAGATGGTGAACTTAGAGCATCTTTAAGAGTTTGCCAAATTTTACATGACAAATCTTGAGTTTTATCAACTTCTAAAAAGATATGTAAAAAATAGTTCATCTCTAACAGTTTGACATAATTCATTTGTCAAACTCAGATCTAACTTAATAAAAGAACCTAAGAGAGAAACAAAAATTATGTTTATGCTTTTACACCTCTTAAAACTTACATCGGGAACCCTGCGACAAAAAAAAAATGCATGAATAACCATTAACTTGTGCGTCAGTATCGATTTGGGCCATCAACTTCAAAAGTGCATTTTAGGTTCAAAAAACTTTACTTGTGTGGTGCACCAATAGGCCATACCCTTTCAACTCATATTTGTCTCCTAAATTGGACAACGCTCTTTTATCAAAATGCCCCCTCAAATCGCCGTCATCTCATTTAGTAGGCTTACCACCACACTACACTCTTGGGCATTTCATCGAGCACCCATGGGGCGCGCCGCCCAATGTTGTCGATGCCATGGTCACCAGCGTTGTGGTGGGTCGTCGCCGGGAGAGCTTCTTGCGGGAGCAAAGGCGGCCCGGCGCCGCCATATTTGTCGTGGAGGAAGCGAAGGACCCCGCCGGTGGATGATGAGAGCGCGGAGGGCGAGCGGCGAGCCAGCGTAGAACCTGCCGTCACTTTCGGCCACCGACCCTCCGCTGACACGTAGGGGGGGCGTCGACACCCGTAGCGGCGAGTGCGGACCTGGCGTGTCGAAGTTGGCGTTAGATCGGCGAGGTGGTCGCGGTCGAAGGCGGACCCGCTTCGCTGCCTCGTGTGGAGCTTTCGCCCGCCTCGCCGATCGTGGTGTAAGCTCCCACGCCCGCCGGCGTCGGCCGGGCGTCCACACGCCCAGGGCGGTGGGCGCCAGCTCTCGAGCGCATGATGGCGGGCCGCCACCAAACATGTTGGCGTCCATCCCGGGCGCGGTGTTCGGGGGGCCGTGGAGCTCCTGCAAATGGCTGGTGTCGGCCGCTGCGACAACGGTCGCAACCAACCATAGGTTGAAAACAGGACCGGGAATGAGAGGGACGAAGGATTGGAGGGGTATTTTGCTAAAGGACACCATCCACGTAGGCAAAAAATGAAACGAAGAGATATGACCTATTGGTGCACCACAAGTAAAGTTTTTGGACCTAAAATAAACTTTCGAAGTTGATGGCCCAAATCGATACAACCTCACAAGTTAATGGCATATTCATGCATTTTACTCAAAAAAATTATGTTTCGCCCTTCCACCTTTCATAATCTAACGGATGCGCCGTGAATGTCAAACGTCGTGGCGCATATTTGCACGAGGACGGCCTCTTTTGCCAACGTTGGGCTGCTCTTACCACCCCCACAAAGACCAACCAACTAATTAAGGTACAAATACGATATAGGACAGTCTAGAAATGATGATTAGAAGACAAGAAATAGTAACACGTATAACCTATGCCATTAATATACATCTGCACAAGAAAAACTGACTCCTGATCGAGAAAGCTACGTATGGGATGACTGATATTTTTGAGACATGTGAACACCTTATTTTGTGAGATGTAAACTCATAAATTATTTGCTACGAGATGAACTCGTTTAATTATGGATTCGTAAGATAACTCATTTAAATTCAATTTCTGAGATGATCTAATTTAGGCTTAATTTGTCGGTTTGTGAGGTGAACTCATTTATTCTCAAAATTATGAATTTATGATATCACCTTATTTAGTCACAAATTATGGGTTTGTAAGATGCACATATTTTAATTCTATAACACATGTTCTTTTTTTAAAAAAAATAAATTGAGTGTCATACGACCCATCTCCAATGCTGGCAGCAGTACATTGTACGTCAATTTTGCATAAGGGTAATTTTTTGTAGGTAGCCGAGTCTAGGAGAGAAAAAAAAAGGAGAAAAAGAGAAAAACTGCAGGGAAAACAAGAAGCGCATATTTTTGCAAAGCCCACAATGTCAGCCAAAAAAAATCTAAGAGCAACTCTTGACAGCTTTATTATTATTCTGGTTGTGGAGTCTATTTTAGACTTCGTATAGCAAAAGAAGTTGGCTATCCCTTAATTTTCAGTGGCCACGTATAGCCAACCATAGGCGTATGCTACATGATATTGTAAAAATAGGATAGGAAGACTGTTTGGACCTCTTTTTCTTTAAGAACTTTTCTATTTCACAAAATGGAGTTGCTTTAATTTTTCTAAAAAAAGATGGGCCATTCAGAGCCAAAACTGACGCCTATGGATGCTCAAGAAGACCACCACGGATCGGACTGAAGTGTAGACTGAATTTATAACTTTTGGCCAATGCAACTTTTTTATTTTCTCATTAAAAAAAACATGCTTGCATGGATCGGAGTGCAGACTGAATTTTGAGCTTTTGGCCCATGCAATTTTTATTTTTCTCATTTAAAAAACATGCTTTTTTTATTTCAAATATAGTAATCAAGAAGCCTGGAGCCTTGCTATCCAGTACACGGTAGCTTTAAAAAGAATTGACCAAAACAAGATGTACTTCCCACAACTCAGACCTTTTTGGTTCAAGTTTTGGAAAAGACTCAAGGAGGTGTTTCTAGGGACTACTTGTTTTTAGTCCCAACACAAAAAGTCCCTAGAACCAAATACTCCCTCAGATGGACAAATCTTTCAAATCATACTTGAAAGGATTGCAAAATATAAAACTCATACATGAAGAGAGTCCACAGCAACATTCTTTATCGTGAGGCTGCAGAAAATTATTCAGATGATGAAAAGAAATGTTTTAAATTCCCCAGTGATTTCTCAGACAAATATTACAACAATGAATTTATTAATCAACTAATTAACACCAACTAGAAGTGATGGTGTCAATGATAGAAAGCATAAACTTCTGAATTTTAGTACTTTTATAGTGGTGACTAAATTGTCTGTCCCTGACTTATCTTAAGCATTGGAGTATCAATCAAACATAACATATATCATAATATAATTACCTAATTGAGCCTAGATGCTCATGCAGACAAGCACTAGCTGAACATCAGGCATCAGCCATGCGATACCCGAACATAAAAGGTCCGTTAACAATAGCGTCAACACAACAAAGAAATGGCTTCATCATGAGTACAACCATTGCATCAAGCAGCCACCATATAAGCAGGTAAAACTTGCGAACGACAAACAAGAGCATGACACAGCTCTGGATGCACAGTACTAAAAACTACTAGTAACGATCATACAATCCCATGGTATCACTAGCCTTTATGGGTTTTTTTTTAGATAAAAGGATAAATAATATCCGCTTCATCTATCCAAGGATAGAATCGCACCAATTATTACAAAACACACACTAATAAAGTTTCTGCCAAGAACACAAAAGGACTCACACTCGAACGGGATGAAAAATTCTTGACTAAACATGACCAATAAATCTATGCTTAAAAGCCATCCATTGGACCGAAGAACTGAACGCCGACGTTTCCAGGTGCGATGCCACAAAGATTAATTGGTCTTGAAGATTTTCATGCCTTGTAGCCTGCCCATTGACGTAGCAATGCGTTCCTCTAAACAACACCGCAAAAAAAGATTTTTGGTCTACATTTGTCAAAAAACCACCTCGTTCCTTGTTAACCAAATTGCCCACGAAGAGCTGCAGGTGGCTGTTAATACCAATGTATTATACTTTTGTTACCCACTTTGGACCAATTGGAAAACAAATTATGAATACTTGAAGGTGGGGCAATTCAAAGAGTATGTGAATTGAGCGCCAAAGAGATTTAGCAAGGAAGCAATCAAAAAAAGAAGTGTTGAATCGATTCTAAGGAATGACAAAGGGACACTTAAGATCCCCATGCCAATTTCTCTTAGCCAAATTGTCTTTGGTTAGAATTACACCCCATTTTAGATACCACATAAAAATCTTGATTTTCATTGGTAGCTTTGTGCATAAATATCTTGTGACACTCACTCCATTGTTAATTAACACATCGTACATAGACTTGAGGCGTAAAGGACCTCGAGGCTTTTAAACCCCAAACAAACACATCTTTATCCTCAAGCAAATTAACATTTTGTAAAGAAGTTACAATACGGTTCCAATTAATTAAGTTTGCTCCCACTAAATTCCTTCCGAATGAAACATTAAGTAAAGGAGCGCTCAAAATTTTGCAACCGTATCATGTTTTCTCCTAACAATGTTGAACAATGCCGAATGTGTCTTTTAGGGGGTTTATTACCCAACCAAGTATCTAACCCAAAATCGTTTGTGTCCCATCATTTACCTTAAAAGTGGCCAAGTTCCCAAAAACTATCTTTTACGTTCATTAGACTCTTCCAAAAATGTGAGTCGCTTGCTCTTTTTACGTCTCCTAACGTTTGTCCTTAATATACTTATTTCTTAAAAGATCTTGCCACATCCCTTCCTCATTCAATAACTTAAATAACCATTTACTAAGTAGACATTTATTTTGGATTTCCAAATTTAGAATCCCTAGTCTCCTTTGATCTTTTTAGGTTGTCTTAAAATATTCCATTTGGATAGCCTCGTACTTTTCTTGTCTTGATCATTTTGCCAATAAAAAACGTGATCTGAAAACAATCAATTTTTCCAAAACTCCTTTCGGTATTTCGAAGAAGGACATCATAAACATCGGTAGCCGGAGAGCACCGAGTTTATAAGAGACCAACCGACCCCTGTGAGAAAGGAGTTTACCCTTCCACCCACTTAGTCTTTTCTCTATTCTTTTTCCTCAATTGTTTTCCAATCTTTATTATTTAATTTCCTAAAATGCATGGGCAACCCTAGATAGCGGAATGGAAAGCTACCAATAGCACAACCAAATAATGCCGAATAGAAATCTTCATATTCTTTAGCTCGGCCAAAAAAAAGACCTCGCTTTTTATGAAAGTTAATCTTAAGGCGAGATAATTGTTCAAATGTGCTGGCAAGTAACTTCATATTAACTGCCTTTTCAACATCATGGCTTATAAAGATTACAAGTATCATCCGCATATTGAAGTATTGATAATCCATCCTGAACTAAATGAGGAATTACCCTTGCACTTGCCCCCTTCCTTTGCCACGGCAATTAGTATGGCCAACATGTGCGCTACTATGTTAAATAGTATAGGAGACATAGGTCACCTTTTGCTACTTAAACCTTTTTTTGTGCGGAAGTAGGGACCTAAGCGGTCATTTACTTTAATATTGACATTGCCTCCTTGTGTGAATTGTTTTACCCAATTACACCATTTATGAGAAACCTTTCATTGAGAGCACTTGCGTAGAAAACTCCATTTAACTTTATCATACGCCTTTTCAAAGTCTATTTTAAAAAAAATTACACCATCCTTTTTTTTTTGAGTGAAGTTCATGAATTGTTTCATGTAAGATAACAACACCTTCCATAATATTTCTACACGGTAGGAAAGCCGTTTGAGTTGGTCTAATTATTTTTTGGGCTATGGTAGTTAATCATTAGTTGCTACCTTAGTGAAGATTTTGAAAGAGACATTCAACAAAACAAATAGATGCGTATTGTTGGGCGATCTTTGCATCCTCCTTTTGGGCAACAAGATTATATTACCAAAGTTTGAGGCGATTAAGAGGTAGGTTTCCCTAGTAGAACTCGGAGAATAGTGCCATCAAATCATATTTAATTACTCCCCAAAACGTCGATAAAAAAACTGAGGAAAACCGTCGGACGAGGTGCCTTATTATGTTCCATTTGAAAAATGGCTGCTCTAACTTCCTCCTCGAAAATAACTCGAGTTAGGAACTCATTTTCTGACTAGGAAGCGAGAATATCGTAGTCAAGATTCGTCTAAAGAAACCGATGAATCTTCGAAGGACCAAAATGTATTTTTGTAGTAACTAGTGATATGCTCCTTGAGTTGGGCATCACCGGTTATCAAATTATTTCCATCCTCTAGCTGAAAAATACGAGTTTTCGATGCTCACCATTAGCTATTAGGTGAAAAGAATTTAGTATTGGCATCCTTCCAACAAATGTTTCACCTTAGCCCTTTGGTACCATTTCAATTGTTCTTCTCTCGAGTAGAGTAGCTAGCCTTTCATTTAATACATGTTTTAAATCTCTTTCAGCATCATTTTAATAGAATACTTTCGGCCTTTTTTATCTAACTCATCCAATTTATTTAAAAGTTTAGTCTTTCCTTTTTGTACACCTTGACATGTTTTTGCCCAACCTCTAAGATCTTTGACGTAATCTTCTAATTTTTGTTTTGCCACCTTTCTATTGGTGAGCCAACAACTGATGGTATTTTGCCACACCTCTCTGTTACCATTTTCAGAATCCATCTCTTAGCAACCAACCTAGTTCAAATTTGAACTGAGGTAGATAAGGCGAGGAAGGGTTATTAGTTGAGAATAGTAAGGTGTATGGTCTGAAATATCGCGAGAGGGCATGGGCGGTGGAATGAGTATATTTGGACTCTAGTTCTGTACACACTAAAACTACGTCCGTTTTTTTCAAAGGTTTTGTTTGGCAAATTATTGGCCCGGTGAACTTTCTACCGACATTTCTATTTTCACAACATTTAAAGCATCACCAACGCATTGAATTAAAAGGGACATCTATCATTATAAATATTATTATTCTTCTCAAATAAATTATGAATAATGTTAAAAGTCGCCACCTATACGAGCGGTATAGCATCGTTTGAACAAACTTCGTACCAATTCGATAAGAAATTTGATTTCGTGTCCGGCCGATTTTTTCATAACCGAGATTAAATTAAAAATAAAATCATCTTCTTTGTCTCTTAGTTTAAAGCGGATTAAAAATCTCCTTCCTCTATTGCCCCAATATCAAAGGTGGTCAGGTTAACGCCAGAATCACTCCACCAAGCGACCACGAGGAGCCATACAATGCCAAATAAAGTCTTTACCGGCACATATGGTATTTAATTGGCATTAGGAAAGCTCGCCGTCGTCGATTTTCGATAAGGCAATAAAATCTAGACTTTCGCTGTTGTTAAATCCGCTAAGAAGAATATTTTTGCTATCAGCAAAACCATTACAATTCAAAATATGCCTTTCATCTTGAATGAGATCTTTTATTTTTATCTTCTTACTTTTATTTTTTCACGTGATGAGGTGCGTTTCTTAACTTTAGGTGTCACGAGGGGTTTGTGAGCCTGAGATCACAACCCCCATCATCTAAACCCTCCACAAGATCATTACAAATAATAAAATTGAGTGCTTCCAGGTCTACAGTATCCTCATTGGAACAAAATAGTAGAGACATCATCCAAATGTTCTATCTTTTGGTCTTTATTATTGTATTATCTCTTAATCTATTTAATTCATTTTCTCTTATATATTCTAAAAGAGTTAAAAACTTCCTATATCATTATCTCCTAGAACAACGCCTATAGGAATTTACATAAGAACATAAAGCATCATTTCTAGAAAGAAAGGAGCAAGGTATTGAACATTACCTTTATCCATAGGAAGTCAGATTCTTGATAGCTTTGAGTTTGGAAAGCCTTCTACGTGGAATCTTGGTCCACTGATGCAGCAACTTTGCTCAACCTCTTAGGAGATGCATTCCCATCAGCTTTAGTAGTGTCTAATATCCAGTCGACTTGGATGATACCTTAGATGCTTTCTCCACACTTCATTATTAGCCAAATCTACGAGAAGAAAGTAAAACCCTTGTTTTATTGCCCGGTTTCATTGCCAAGCCGGTGGTAGTATGTCTGCTTATCTGCAATTGCCAGCTCGGCCTCCTCATTGGTGGCATGTTCACAGCCATTAGCGAAAGCGCCACTACCCGGGTGATGATTATCTTTACGTTTGGGATCTATATCCATCTTCTCTAGCCGGGCTTTTCATTAGGAGCACACTATTTTTTAGGATTACCCTCGGGCTCTTTCTCCTTTGGATCACCCTCCTTCTCCTTTGGATCACCCTCCTTTGGGGTATCATATCAGTGCTTGTAATGGCTCTCCATTATGGTTGACCTCCTCAAACCTGAACTAGCTCAAATACATGATCACCAATAACAACATCCACTAGATCGGGGGATAAAGATTAGGTGCGATTACAGCTACTTTCATTCTGGATCTGCCAGTATTGTCTGTAAAGTTCATATCCTTTGACTTTTTGGCACACCTAAGATAGTTCAAAAGCCGTAATAATTGGGAATTTTAGAACTCTTTTAGGTAGTCTCTGTGCACCCATGCTTTTCAATTTCCATTATTTATAAACATCATTGTCGGTGTACCTTTCTCAAATCTAATTTTGCCATTTACAGCTTTTAGCATTCATTTGTACCCAATTCACCAATGTTTCCAATAGGCTAGCAGATGGGAAATTAATTACAAGGAATCTTTTTCTTTAGTCTCAATTCCCCAATTATGATTCTTATGCTCTAGCGTAGTTTTCAAGTTCCACTGTCAATTCTTGACAGTAAAAAGAACCATCATAACGTACCAATGCAGATTTTTCCTTCTAATTTTTTGTGTTCACAAACCATTGGAATGTGTATAAAACCCTAAACCCTCCACTGCATAACCACAAAAGATTTTACAGCATGCATAGCTTTTCTTATGTATTCGGACACTTAATTGGAACCATGATCTCGAAACAAAATTCACAGCAAAATAACAGTGCATTCATGTACTGTATGACTGAATGACATCTATAGCAGTATGGTTTTCCTTTATTTTTTGTGCTCCTTTCTCAGAGGACTCTGGGATATCAGACACTTGCCAAGATCAGGGGCTGATGGGATTTTCACCTTAGGGATTTCGGAGTTGCAGTAGGCATGGTGTCTATCAACATTGCCGGGTAGTCGTCGTCTTGAAAGCCCCCCTCCTGCCACCGGGCACCTCGAATGGAGGCTGGTGGGGTACAGAGTACGACATACTGTGGCTGTGCATTCTCCCCTGCACACTAGCAACCTCGAGGGGGAGGCTTTGGTATACAGCGGAGGGTGGATGATGCACTCATTGCTTGCTGGCCAGCGCAGGTTGCTGGACGTGGCCGGAGAGGGATGATGCCACCCATTACTGGCTGGCTAGCACTGGCAGGTTGCTGGACGTGGCCTGCTTGGGGAAGGATGGCAGCCTCCTGCTGCAATGGAGGGCCGGTGTTGGTCGGAGGCTGCATCGCCCCGCCCATCGCCGGTTGATGGCCAAGACCGGTCTGGCCAGCCACGGCCGCCGTGGCGAAGGCCTGGCCAGCCATGGCCGCCGTGCCGAAGGGCCCTGACCCCTCATGTCACTCCATGCTGGTTAGGGTAACGAGCACCGTAACCCATTCCTTGCCCTCTACCGCCACCATGATTGCCGCCGACGGCACGGACGATGTCACGCCCAGCGCCATAGCCCTGGTAGCCACCTCCACCATAGCCCACCATAACCGCGACCGCCGTAGATTTGCCGCGACCACGTCCACGATAGCCGCCGCGATCACGTCCTCGAAACCCGGCCAAAACCGGGGTTGCTCTTCCTCGCCCTCCACCAAAATCGCCGTAGCCTCCACCGTTTCTTCCACCTTGCGCTGCCATCTCTCCCTGCCTGTCGAACAACGTCCGCGAAGGGGCGTCGTAGAGGAAGGACGAGATGGTGTGCGGCACTGGTTAATGGCGGCTGTAGGGTTCAAGCGATCGTTGCCGGTCCACGACTAAACAAGGCACAAGCCCCTGTGTGTGGGCCGAAAAGAATTTTCTGGCCCAGAAAGACTATTCCTGGATGCCTCCTCGTAGACACATGAAGTCCGACTTGACCGGTTGCATTTGTGGTTGGCGTACACTCCCGTCGAGTAGTTTCCTCCACAGCTAGCGCCGGAAAATTTGGATCGGTAGTCTTAGGACTCAAATTTCAGCTATTTTTGAATTAATTCGTGCAGGGCCTCAGTAAGAGTTGGTTGGTCACCAAATCCTCACCGGCGATCTCCCTGTAACCGAAACCGGTGGCCGCGGTGGAGAAAGAGTTGGCCTTACAAGGATTCGTTTGGAAGGACGCCGCCGCACTGATGCAGTCGCTAATGCTCTCGGTGGAGAATACACGATGTGACGGCAGCGGCCCTTGCCATGGAATCGGTCTGTTAACCTTTCTTGAACCATCGTTTCCCACAATCGATTCCGATAGCTTGAAAGCACTGGAGTCCGCATCGTTACCTTGTAGAGCACGTTCAGCTCTTAGTAGTTGATCAAGGAGAGAGCGGCTTACTCCGCCTCGTTGATGAACTCCGAAGTCGAGGGCTCATACGTCCAGGGTAGTCGTCGTCCTCCGGCTGTGCCCAGAACTTGGTAGGCAGCGGGCCGGCTTGACTGGACAGCATGTACCAGCTTCGGCCGTTGACAGGATTACGGCTGCCATGGGCGCTGCTTGGATCACTGCGCGCGGCGACCTTCCATACATCGGCGCTCCTGCGGCACCCGGCATCATCACTCGTGGAAACTTAGGTGGTCGAAGCGCCTTCACTGATGGCCGGCGCCCGGCGACAACCCGGCGTTGGAATCTCACGAGCGCCTTGGAGCTTCCTGTTGTCGGATAGTGCCACAGGACGGCGTGCTGCCGTACGCGGCGAAGGTGCCATCGGCCTCAGAACGCAGGTGGAGTCATCGGAGCTTCAGATGGGATGCCGGCGCGAGGAAAAGCTTCGTCCACGGCTTGAGGCTACGGCCGAGGAGAAGGTTGCGCGGCGGTGGAGGTCAG
>JADLZK010001809.1:0-24111 GCA_015847255.1 Hyparrhenia diplandra
GATGGTGTCTAGAGTTTTTATCATTGGAAGCTACCTTCTTGTTGATTTGCTCAATAAGTCTAGGCCCGACCAGCCAAGTAATTCTCTCAAGGGGGTTGATTGAAATTATTACCTTAGAAGTTACCTTGGTAATTACGAGTAGTTTGGCCTTGATTGCTAGTTCTACCCTTGAGGTTGTTGAGGACGATAATTATTGTTGTTGTTATTGAGGTAGTTCACATCCTCTTGCAATTTAGGTAATTCTTCCCTAAGTGTCCATAGCTTCCACGCTCTTCACAAGTTATAAGAGAATCATTGATGTGCATGACTTCTCTTTTCTCATGGTGTTGGTTTTCCAGCTTCTTCATTAAGAGGTCAATCTTGGCAGATAGCATGTCCACTTCCTTGAGGCGATAGAGACCTCCTCCTCTCTTTCAAGGTTGAGTACGTTCTTCATTCTAGCTTTGGTTTGAGGCCATCTTCTCAACAAGTGAAGTTGCATTATGAAGTGTAAGTGATAAGAAAGCTCCTCCGCCAGCCGGCGTCCATGCGTCTCACGGGTGCTAGTACTTAGCCCATGATAGAAGGTCTACATAAGTAGCCGGTCCTCCATCCTATGATGAGGGCATTCCCGCAATAAGATCTTGAAAGCGTTCCCATGCCTCGGGGAATGACTCATCGTGTTGTTCTTTGAAAACTTGAAATTTTTCCCACGTAGAGCATTGGTCTTGCACGTAGGAAAGAACTTAGCCAGAATTCGATTGAACAACGGTCCCATGTAGTGTGTTTCTCCTTGTTGGTGTAGAACCACTGTTTAGCCTTTCCAAGCAATGAAAATGGAAAAAGGTGAAGTAGAGTAGCATCACATGTTATTCCCTTGATAGTGAAGAAGGTGCCGAGATCTCTAGAAAGTGTTGCAAATGTGCACTTACATCTTCATGAGCCTTTCCACGTAATTGATTAGCTTGCACCATAGTAATGGCCTTGAGGCTTGAGCTCGAATCCATTGTCTCCCACATCGATAGTTAGTCCAATGCGGATGTTGTTGGTTCTTGGAGCGAGAGAATTCACGAGAGACTTTTGTTAGCCATAGCTTCAAAAATCGATGTTAAGCTTTGTTTGGAGTGTTAATCTTCTAAATCAATCAATTTGTGTCTTTTTCGAGCTTTTCTCTCTGTTTCTTGATTAGCTTTTCGGATCACCGAGAAAGTTTTCTAGAAGATTAGCACTTATCATACATTACCTTGTAATAAAAATAAATAAAAATAAACAAAACAAGGGTAAGACTGTTATGAGTAGAAGTTTATTGGTTATTTGAACTTATTTCATAAGTATAGAGTTATCAATACTTTCTAAGTTTTAAACCTTCCCGGCAATGACGCCAAAAAAAATGCTTGTTGACTTTGCTTAGCGCAATCACTAAATAGCAACGGCTCCAAACGGCGTTGGTATTAAAATTACTTTGCCACCGATAAACTAGTCATGATTCAATTACCTATACTCCTAGTTGTGAGATTAGGTTGTCATCCCTAACTATGAAACTAGAAATATATATATGTCATAAACATTATTCTATAAGACTAAAGAAAAAATAATATAAAGATAAAATAAATAAATAAGTAACATAGGTTACGTAGCGACCGGATAATTATACCAATTGTAGCATTTTACCTAGAGTATTACCGGGTTGTCATTTATATTCTACCCTTGGGAAGGTCTAGTTATAAGCGAAAATGCATAGTATTGATAACTCCTCTATACTATGAAAGAGTAATAAACCAATAATGAATAGCTTCTACTCAATAATGAGGGGTTATGTCACAATTAAGATAAAGTTAAATATAAAAAGATATATATGATAATAATGATAATGATAAATATAATGATAAATGCAAAGTGATCAAGCATCATAATGATAAAATAGTCAAGAGAGTATTCACGTCTAAGAACTAACATGGAATAATATAAGGAAAACTTACTAATGAGTAACTATCATCACAAGTTATGGTTTACTATAATATGTGTAAACATCTAGCTATCATTGTTAGCATCATTACTTCATATCATACTTAAGAAACATCAACTAAGAAGGATCTAGTAATAATATCTTCACCTTCGACGCGACACACGTTCTACCGTTCACTATATGCGAAGGGAGGACTACAGAGGACTCAATAGGGCTGTCACCCCTACGATCTACCACGCGACTCAGCATATAGCGGACATTTACAGATATAGCATATCTAAACACCGTGCTTACATAAGTTATAATACCTATCTTACACGTTATAAGATGAGGGCTATACAATCCTAAGTATGAAATCCATAACAAATAACTAACTCTACTAGACATATTAAAGCAAACAATAAACATTGCAATAGATAATATAATAAAGATATAACACAATGTCATAAGTAAACTTGAGTACAAAATATCAAAGGATATAAAAGTACCTATAGAACACCTTGACAGAATCTAAAGTCCAAGCCTTCTTAGACTTGATCTCCTTTTAATCTATTACTATGTAGCTAATCTCTCTAGAACTAGAACTACTCTGAAGAACTAGTGTTTGTGGCTCTAGATGACTTGATCTCTGGAACTCAGATAATGATCTCAGAATTATCAGTACTGAATTAGGGTTTCAGGGGGTGGTCCGCCCTTGCTTATATAGCCTCTTGGGATGAATCTCAGCCATTGGATCAAACCGACTTCATTAGACGGCTTAGATTGGATCTCAAGATTGGTTAGAAGAATACTCCAGAAGCTGGACACATGGCGTGCTTGGATAGGGGCGGCCATCCTGGCCCTTAGGGGCGGCCGCCCTAGCTCACTGCCAGGTGGGCCCCGGCTTCAGCGTGGTGTCTTCTAGATCCTTCCAATTTGTACTAATGATCGTGATTCAAAATGTTAATTTGTATATAGCTATTCCTTGGTATTTTCTCTGTATTCTGTAAAGATCAAAAATTCACACAACTCATGGAAATCATTTGTATAAACCCTATGTTCTAGTGTTCTTATTCTCTTTGAATTATTTATTATATTTATTTAATAGTAAAAGTTGACGCTTATCCACCGCCAACATTCATGATTTTTGCATTTTTTTCCCATGTGTTTCATCATTGTAATCTATGGCTTGGTTAGAATCAAAAACGAACCGAATTAACCGAGACCGAAATTCCTCGGTTCCTAGTTTTTTTTTGAAACAAACCAAGCAGAAGAGCTACCGATTATATTAAAAGAAGATAAGCTCGGTGATCGAGCACAACGATACAACTAGAAGACCATAACCACCGACGACAAGAACTACTAAACCAACAAATACACTACGACCACCACCAAACTACCAACAATGGGAACAAGAGAAACGAACAAACAACCACCACAACAACAAACCCCTACAACACATTATGAAGAGCCAAGGTAACCTCCGCCATATATGGTTCCGTAAGGCAAGACCCTTTAAACTCATCAAAGATTTGAGGAGGTCCGGCAAAAACGGTTCCTTCAAATAGTCAACAACGTCTTGCATTGCGTCATCGTCGAGCTTGCCATCCATCCCAACAATGCCCAAATCGTTCAACACACTACATCGTGCAATACGAACACTTTGGTGAAGTGACGACTTATCATAGGATTTATGTCGACGTCTTGTTGTCATGGCGGTGGTGAACGGGGTTGTATAGGAGGGCATGTCATGTCCTGCTCCACCCTAGCTGTGACAGAGGGAGAAGGCGTAGCCTTTGTTGGTGGATCCTCCATCTGTTGTGGGGCTCCTTGTTGGTATTTATTAAGTGCAACTAGAATATGAATGATTCCATAAGTTTACGTAATACCATTGTAGCTTTTTACCCGAAAAGTATTCTAGAGTACCGTATTTATCCACGGGGAAGCAATGGTAAAAGAAACTAATAATTCACAATCATGCATCTACTAACTTAGCAAACCACTAGACTAAAGTGAGGGTGTAAATGATATATGATAAGAGTTACGAATAATATCACACACAAGAGAATTCCATGATAAATGTGTAGCTTAGCTAAAAGAGAGGACAACAGGAGAGATAAAGGTTCCTAAATACTTCTCTATTACATGGGTTCTATGATAGCAATCACACAAAAGCACTGTGGGGTATCAGAACACTAGCCACAGAAAGGAATGAGAAGGGGGCTAGGAAGCTCCGACTATAGTCTCACAAACACCATCCCGCGCGTGGTGTACTACGTCGGCCGTCGAAAAATTTGTCACCACCACAGGGCTACCACAACTATTCGTAGGGATTGGGTGCAATTTTAGGTAACCTATAGGATAGACACCATGTCTACACTAGCCATTACTACACTAATCTCAAGTGAAAACTAGAGCACTCGATGTGAGCGGAGATCCCATGCAATGGCATAACAACTATACCAACCAATTATATGAAAGGTGTAAAAGTAAATAGAGAAGATAAATATATTAAGTCTTACAAAGAAAAGACACAAAGATATACCAAATCTCTAAAGACTTCTCTAGAACAGAGGGCAGCGACTTCACTCTCCCTAACTCTCTAGTTACTAATCTACTACATTGGAGAGTCTAGCCCTAATTCTCTAGTATGGAAAGAGGTTGTCCTCACATTGGGACACCTCTATGATCAATAGATCAAATGAATAGTGAATTGCATATGAGCCTAGGGGGGGGGTCCTGATTATATAGTCCCCTAGGATGGACCGTAGCCCTTGGATTAAATCGACCTTGATCAGCGGTTGAGATCGCGGTCCTTAAGGCGGTTGTGAACCGACCTACAAAGCTGGTTGGGTTTGGACTCTAGGCTTGGTCAGCCGACCTTGGGCGAAGTCGATAACCTCCCACCATGGGCTCTTGGCCCAATCTTGATGAGTGCATAGATCTCGTCGTTAGTTTTCGAAAGGTATGATGCTTTGAAAACGGAGTCCAGGATGAGGAAGTTATGGCCATTTTATTGGACCTTGCTCCTGCGATCACGATATCTTTTGATTACGGACTCGAATATAGCAAACAATATATCTATTTCGATCTTTTTGATGAGCCCTTCGTAATGGTGTACTCCATTTCATCATTTGAGATACTTTTATTTGGTGAAAAATTAAATAACCTACAAAACATCTAAGAGCAACAAAACTCGTGGAACTCGTTAGAATCAAACCCTACAACTATGGTTTGTGATCCTTTTTATATCAATTTATGCAATAGTTAATTGTTATATTAGGTGTATAATGACCGTCAACACTCCTACGTTGACCTCGGTCGTAGGATGCAGGGGGTTGTCTTAGATGGTGATGAGGAAGATTGGGTCAAGCTGTCACATGAGAGACAACTTCCTCGTCATCGGATCGTCCTCCACAAGAACTAAATCCTCAGCGGAGGTGACGACATCTAGCAACGTCCCTCTATAACGATGGAGGCGCCCAATGGGGCTACAATGGCTTGCTCTATTGTCTTCTCACGGTGATGGAATGCACCGATTGCACAAGTTTCCTCACGAACCAAGGAGTTGGTAGACATGCAATCCTCCACGAGAGAGGGAGGATCACTCCCTTGGTGGCTTGCTCCATGGGCATCTTTTGGCGAATCTCTGTGTCAACCACCTCATTAGGTGTTGGCGAGCGATGAACTAGAGAACAAGGGCCAAAGAGCCCACATATGTTGGAAAAGAAGTATGCTCGCCGGGCTCTACAAACTCAAATGGTTGGCTAAACGTGCGGCCACAACTTGATAGTAGAAGTCTCCTCCACGAGGGGACGCAACACTTCCTCCAAACAATCTACAATCGGTTGTCGAAGCTCGATAGCAAAGACTCTGTTAGAGGCGTGATTGTGGATTGAGTCATAGTGCTTGATGACAATGTAGGGCAACAATCACTTTCGGTGAAGGCATGGCCACAACTTCCAGCCCAACTCGTGGTTCTGCCGAGGATGGTGAGGTTGCACCGAAGAGGAGTTGACCCATGGAGCGTAAGAGGTGGAGCAAAGATAGCTATGCCGCTCCTATGTCTGGCGGTGACATCGAATGCAGCGAAAAGAATCCTTGCGGGCTGACTTGGTGATCTTGTGCGGCGTGATAGCATCTACCTTGAGCCCATCTCTTGAAGGCGATGCTCGCTCTCCAACTCGAAGCACATGGCGGCGGTGATGATTGAAGTTCATCGCGATGCAAGCAACTCTTTTGATCAAAAGACTTCTCCACGGAGACGCTGTCCGCGGCGGTAAGGAGTCATGACCGGCGATGATGAGCAAGAGGACTGCGGAGACGAAGCATTACGATGAGGGGCTGGGATGTGGAGACTATAGCGAAGTGGGAGGCAAAGCGAGTCCGTGGTGGCGGCGGCGGCGGTGAGGATTTTAGCGTGGAACGTCACGGTATCAAAGCATGCTCCCCCACGGCGAGGCTCCCGGGAAGGCGTCGAAGATGGTGGCGCTAACATCGTGGCTGATGTGGATGAGTTGACATCGCGCCCTGCCCGCGGGACCAACCACCGGCGGCACCCCTACCTCCTCTTCCCGGCGCAAGAGTTGAGGCCTTCCGGCGTAGAACCGCGAAGCCTCCCCGCCGCTAGCGAGCGAGCTCTCAGGGCGTGGATCTGCCAGTCTAACCAGCGTGGGCGGGTGAGCCCTCCCCGGCGCGGATCCGCGAAGCCCTTCCGGCTTGGCGGGCGGAGTCCTTCGGCGGATTCGGTGTAGGCAAGCGAGCTCTCCCATGCGACTGGTGCCTGGCTCCTCTCTCCCGGCGAAGCCCCTTCCTGGCGCGGCTCAGGTGTTGGCTGCCACTCGGACGGTCTTCTTGTTGGGCGCTCGACCCCGCTGGCGGCGGTGGCCGGCCGCCGGCGGCGAGGTCGGCCTGGGCTAGGCGGACCCGGTGGGGGACTCTGCGGGTCATGGGTGTCGGGCGGCCGGCGGCGGGCATCGGGCGTCGGGGCGGGCGGTTCTGGATTTTCATGCTAACCGTCGGTTCTCACTTTTCTTCTAACCGGAAGTACGCAAATAACAGGGAGCGAGACCGATCGGCCGGTTAACCGAACGCCAGGCGAGTGCCTCGTGGGGCGTGATAGTGGAGCAAATGCGCCGGCAAGGATGCGGACACCACCAAGCTGTCGCCGAGGGGAGCCGCCTTTCGCAATGCACCGTGGCGTCCCCGCCTCCGGTACATCAACCGCCAACTCGTTTATGTCGGGGGAGCAGCGGTGGGTACGCAGCTAGGATCGCGGGAGGACACGATGAAAGCCACGATAGGGGGCGGTCGGCGTCCGCGTATCTTTCCGCCTCAAGCGATAGGGAGAGACCAATTGGTTTTTTCCGCCTTTGGTCGATTGGAAGGCTGCGATAAAGAATTATTGGGACAGAGATTTTCCCCCATCGTACCCAAAACAAATCGAGATTTGGAGTAAACTTGCCAAACTACTCCCTACTAGGCATGGTAGGCTATTCTCGAGCTCCCGGAATTTTTATATATATTTAAGTTTTGGTAAAGACTACTCCCTCCGCCCCATTAAGATTGTCGTCAGGAAAGCGTGTTTGTGAGGGGGCACGGTTTTCAAACCACAATCTCAATGGGAGGGAGGGGTATGTTAAACCATCTCGGTGGATGAGTCGATTCATCAATAAACAACGATATTATTGATGAAAGAGAAGAACACGTCAACACAAACAAAGTCGACTCATAGGCTAAAAATAGTTCTCGGTGGTGCGGAGCTCATCCATTCTTACAGCCGCTACTTTCCCTTCCTTTCCCCTTCCGACGGTCCCGTCGTCTCCACCCGGCAACTTTTCGTTGGCCCGGCGAGACCGCGCATCTTGGCGCGAAGGGTCGTCGTCGGCGCATGCGGTCGGAGGGTGGCGGCGCTCCCCGCCGATTCCGCTCTCTGCGCGCCCGCCCGGTTCAGCTCTCATCGCGGCCGATGGGAATTTGCTCGTCGCCCGCCGGACTGCTCCCCCTCTCCACGCGAGCAGCTTGGCGCCGCCGCCACCGGCGCTCCTCTCCAGCCCGATGGCGCGAAGATGCCCCGGTGGCGGGCGTGGTCCTTGGAGGGCCCGGTGGTGCGTCAGGGAATTCATTTTTATTTGTATATGATACGGTATGAACCGATTCAAGATCTTGCATCGACTCGTAACTTTTTTTCCCGACGAGTCGCTTTCTCCGATGGTTTGAGTCGACTCGTTCGCGAGCCACGTAGGCCCGTGGCCCGTGAGTCGCTTTGAGAAGGCCACTGGAGAAGCCCCTTACAGCCCACCGTTTTCTGTTCCACGCTACGGCGGCTTTTTGTTCGGCGCGCGCGACTCGCAACTTGCGCATGTGACCCGGTCGGACTGACATTCAGGGCCCACTCGTCCTGTCATTTCAACGTTGGGTACCGCGCATCTCTTCGTCTCCCCATTTCTCTCCGTCTCGAGGATTCCAGCTCCCCTTTCGCCATCCACTCCCTCGCCGTGTGACTCACGCGCTGCCATCCACTCCCTCGCCGTCGCGACTCACGCGCTGCCATCCACTCCCTCGCCGTCGCGGCCGCCGTCCCCGGTGCTGCGCGCGACTGCTCTCCAGTCTGCCGTCCTCGCCCAAGCCGCCGTAGTCGTCGTCCCCACCCCGTCGAGCAGCCGCCGACCCCTCTCCCGCCGTCGAGCAGCCGTCGTCCGGTCCTGCAGGAGCCTACACGAGCAGGTACTTGTTCTCTTCCTTTCCATCCCCTTCAGCTGCTCCCTTCCATCCATTACTGATTACGTTGGGGAGGGGTGGATCTATAGGACCTGTAGTACCCAGCCACCCACGGCACCCCGGCGTTGCTACATGCTGGCTGGATAGGTGTGCCGCCCTGTGTCCCTGCCCCTTCCATGCTCGCTGTGTCCCTGCCCCTTCCATTTCCAGTCTCAACTCTCAAAGCAAATCCCCAAATGGCCCAATCCGATCCATCCTGCTGGCTGATAGAGTGGTGATCTACTCCAGTTTTGAGCTTTGCCTGATTGCTTCCCATTTTTTTACTACTAAATGCTAACTGGAGTACATCTAGGCGTTCAGCATCACTAGGCATTTGTTTGTATATACTAGTCAACTCTGATGTCATCATATTGTAATTGCAGCTGCTCCACGTGTAGTTGGACACCTTGGGAAGGCATTTGTACGCGCTCTTGGCAGCAGCTCAACTTGTTTGTATCGGTATGTTTCTGTTTCCCTAGCTGTTGCTCTCTTTTTTTTCATGCTGAGGAAGTATGTGACTATTTCCGTGCTTATGCTATTTTTTATTTCATATTGAAATCTGCTTGGTGTCTTGCGTGAAGGTTGAAACATGGATAAATCATGGATTGATGATAATGCTAGGTAAAAACCAATAACTTCACAAACATTGAAAGTTCTATATACATGTCAAATGATATTTAACCTAAGTGTAGCGGAATACCATTCAATGATTAAAACGGCATTAGAATGCTTGGGATACTGTAGTGGAAGTAGTTTTTGTTTGCAGAGTTCCTGCAATTGGTGCTGTCTTTTTTTTTTATATAATTTGATTCGTTTATGTGATCTGAGGTGAATTATCAGTTTTACATGTTTTTTTCAGTGGTACTTATATGGAGTTTTTTGAGAGTCTATAATAGATCACATAGCTTGACTGGATAGTTAGGGGTTCCTCAACGAGCCACTAACCTCACCCCTTATTCCTGGTGGCGTGCCTGCCGCTACATCCTATGACTTAGGCAATAATTTTCTATGAATTAGGCAATAATTTTCTAAGAATTAGGCAACAATCTTCTATCAATTAGGCAATATTATGTGTAATCTGTACAGCGCATATGTGTTGCTTTTTCTGTTGTATTTTTGATCTTTTTTTTTTTATGTAGGTTTTTGGGCACAGAGAAGTGGCGTGTCGAGGATAATCAACCCTGCACTTTGTCTCCACACTGCTTCATCTTATGTTAGTGACACATCCTTTTTTTTTTTTTACTCGAGGATCTTATGTTAGTGCCTGCTGTGCTTTTTTGCTTTGGCCCTGCCATTCAGTACATTATTCTGCTTATTCATTAGTACATTATTGTCTAATGTATATATACTAATGGAATGTATATGTACATTCATGGATTCAGTAAATGTCCATTTGCCAATTGCAATCAGAATACTAGTTTTTTGAGGCCTAGTAGCAATGGTTCATACAAGTCATCAGTTTAATTACTAGTTTTTAGGTGGGATGTGGATTTTTAGTTTAGAGGAATGTAATGCTAGCAGTGCCAGCAGCTTCTGATCTATGGCGTATTTAGAGGAATGTACTGCTAGCATTCATCTAAATGCATTGTTGTTTTTATTTTTGGCTGCTTATTTTTTGTTAGCTTGTATTTCTGTTTGTGGATCCCAAATGCATTGCTGTCGTATAGTATTTATCATGTTGTATAGCATAAAGGGTTTAGAGCTGACCTTTTTGTAGTCTTCAAACATGGAAGTGAGTCCCCTAGGATTCAGATCTGGGAGTATAGCACACTGATGTGGGGATGCGCGCCACGTCCTCTTAGCCTAAAAAACTCACGAGCTATTGTAATGCTTTTCTATCACAACAAAATAGGATGTAGCTGCTGCACCCCCTGTGTTCCTGTTCATCAGCTCATCAATCGCATCATGACACAATCAAGCATCTTTTAATTTCACATGCAGTGGTTTACCTGATCCATCACATCTGCTAGTCATTAGTCAACAACCTTTAGTTTCTTCGATCATGACACAATCAACCATCTTTTTTTTTTGTTAGCTTGCATTGCTGTTGTGGAGCCCTAAAACAACATAATATGTAAAGTCCTGACTCCTAAGGGGGAGTTGATGTAGGTTATGCTTCTTTAAAATTGCAGATAACATCTATTTGGTATTTTCAGTTGGCTCAGCATTTTGGGGGCTTGCTGGGGCATAATTATCTAGTTTCTAGTTTTGGTGCTACCTATTAGTACCTTCTGTTATATGCTTCTGTTAAACTTCTCTTGGCTTTTTCGTTTAAGCTATGGGGGTTACTACACATGCACTTTACATATTATTACTAGTTTCATGTCTGACTGAATGCAATGCAATGCAATAAAGAGATATGATTGTAGTTGTAGCTGTAAATATAATAGACAACAATGCATAACCTGCATCAGATTTCTTTACTGACATTGGAATCTAACAAAAACCCTTAAAGTCGTAGAAGGCAACCCCTCCCGTTCCCTCACAATCCACTGTTCCAAGAACAGTGCATACGTATTCTCCTAAAATACTCTCTGCTGCGGTTCGCCACCATATTTCTCTCAAAAAAAAAAAATTCTATTTATAGTACACCCGTCCACGTGTACCTTCTCTGGAACCATCATCGATTCTCTTCCATATTGCTGTCCCTAGAAGCTTCTGTACATATCTCGGACTGCCATGCCGAGCGCACCCCCATCCCATTCGCTCCTCCTCAACGACCTCACGGCGTTCCTCGCATCCGCCGCCCCATGCCCCCTCACCGCATCAGCCCCTCTTCCTCCTCCTTGGCCCCACCCTCTCCTCCTCGCCGCGGCCTCGCAACCGCCTTCCCGAGCCGTCACGGGAAATCGGCCCGCGCCACCCCCTCCGCCATCTCCGGCCCCCAGCGGCGGCACGCCCGACGGACGACGGAGTGGCAGCAGTGCTCGCCGCCTCGGTGCCTGCACCCACAACCCCCCCCCCGGTGCAGGCTGTGCAAGAGCTCGCCGCCCAGATTGAGCAGCAGAAGCTCGAGGTGACATTTCGTTCACAGAACTACTGTAATAGAAATCGCTTCCACGAATGAACTTCAAAAGGTTATCTCATTCCAAGTCTGCTTCAAAAATAAGATTTCGCACAAAGAAAAGCTCAATGTTCATTGTTCTGATCCGAAAGTACAATCAGTGCTGCATAGGCTAGGATACTGTGATTACGAAATATATTTTTATATGTTTGCTGTTCAGACCCTTCTTTCACACAATAATAATGAATGGATCTGTTTAGCCTTCCAAGATTAACAATTATTCGTGACTAGCGCCCGCGGCAACTGCCGTGGGGTTCCTGCTAGTTTGTAAAATAGTTGTACTTTGAATGCAATGCAATGCAATAAAGAGATATGATTGTAGTTGTAGCTGTAAATATAATAGACAACAATGCATAACCTGCATCAGATTTCTTTACTGACATTGGAATTTGTAAAATAGTTGTACTTTCTGCTACAGTTGCTTTTTTCATACTACTATTTTGCTTATTTTAGAAATATATTGTTGCCTAATAAATAACAGTTAAATTGCATTAGTAGTGTTATGGTAACTGCAAAGCGTTAGCCTGTGCTCCATTAAATATAGTTGTGCTATGAAAAAAAAAGGAACAGAAAGTGATTCCTTTTGTGCCTGGTAAATCATCAAAGTGAAATCCAATTTTTCCACAGAAATATAGAGTTGCCTAAACTCCCTACAGATCATGTCAAGTCACAGCCAAGCTTCTCAGTTTGTCTTTCTTAAAGAGTATGATCTGTAGGTCAACCTGGTTAGGTTTCTTGACAATATTTTTGCCAACACATGAGCTTTTGATTTTGCACCATCAGCATCATGATTGAACACACAAAAAATGCTGCTCCCTGTTATTTCTGTTTTGAATGAATTGTTGATGATTAAGCAAAACATGCAGAATATAATTTTCATTTTTTCCCTTTTTTTTTCAGGTTTTAGGCAATCAAGCAATCAAGTGCAGCACTTCTGGAAGTTTTCTGTATGATGATGCAAAACTGAAATTGAATAGGCAAAATTGTATTTCTGTTGATTAAGAGTAGGAATATACAGGATGAAAACTGAATCTGAATTGCTTTTCATGCAAAAACTAAATTGCTCATGCTCTAAAGGGGTGGAAGCAGGCCTGGGCAATATAGGCTTGGCTTGATTGCTGTAGCAAATTTTTTTTGCCTAAAGGGGTGGAAGCAGGCCTGGGCCGGTTGGTTGGTGCAGCGAGCGTAGCGGTTGAAAAAAAGAAGGCAAAGCAGCCGGTGGGGGTGGGCTTGCCTAAAATGTTGTATGCGATTTGTACATATGCCAGATTGGGAAACCACCGTAGGGAAGGTCTATTTTGCCGTAATATAGCCGCTTGCTTAAGTTTTTATTCAATATTTTAATAAAACTCACACCTATTTTTTTTAGATCAGATCTTTTTGTCGCCCCAGTGCGCTGGCGCGACCAAATAACGCTGTCGCCACATGCATTGGCGCGATAACACCCGCCACGTTAGAGCAACATTTGTCGCGCCACTCCTGTTGGCGTGACAGTACTGATTCTGTCGCGCCACGGGGAGTGGCGTTACAAGGCTCAAATTTTGAAAAATCATAACTCTTCTTCGATACGTCGAGCGAAGATGATTTCTTGTTTTGAGTTTTTCCATTTGAGGATAATATAATAGTGTAGTATCTCTAGCAGTATTAGAAAAATAGTATATTCTTTGTATGGCATCAAATAAAGATATTTTTTATACCAAAGTAGTAGTTCTCAATGAGATCTATAACTTTACAGTTTTGAGTTTTACATTTGAGGTTGTTAATTTGCACAAAAAAATAAATATAAAACTTCAGTGTTATACCCGACTGAAATTTTATATTATTTTCTCGAGCATCTTAACAACCTCAAATATAAAAACTCAAGTTTTATATTTATTCATTCAAGCAAATTAACGACCTCAAATGTAAAAACATGTTCAAGTGGATGACCCTTCTGATCCCGCCGACGACCATTCTGATCATCAACCTGGTCGTTGTTGCTGGTATATCCTATGCGATCAACAGTGGTTACCAGTCATGGGGCCCGCTCTTTGGCAAGCTCTTCTTTGCCTTCTGGGTGATTGTTCACTTGTACCCATTCCTCAAAGGGTCTCATGGGTCGGCAAAACCGCACCCCGACCATCGTGGTTGTTTGGGCAATCCTGCTGGCGTCGATCTTCTCCTTGCTGTGGATTCGCATTGATCCGTTCACCACCCGTGTCACTGGCCCAGATACTCAAACATGTGGCATCAACTGCTAGGAAAGTGGAAGGTTTATAGAAACAGAGAAATACCACGACCCGTGTTTTTGAGAATACGGATGTGCCACTGCCACCAATTGTCTGTTAAGTTATAAGCAGGTGTGGCGCTATTTACAGCTACGTACAGACCAGGGGATATTGTTTATCACAAAGTTACTTGTGTTGATATGCATTCTTTTGTTGATATAAGTTATACTACTTTGTGGAGAGTGGCTGACAGACGAGTTTTGTAATGTTATGAAGAACAAAGAAATAATTTAGTTTGCATTCTTTCAATTTCCAAATGTTCTCGTCTCCTGGCAGTATTTAATTTGTGAATTTTAGATTGAACATTCTTTATTTTCATAATCGGTCTGGTGCTCAAGATTCAACGTAATTGGCTGATGCTAGAAGCGTAAAAGGGTTTGTACTTCAGTAAGTATTCATGGGCTGCTGAAAAGATCAAAGCAGGGCATGTGTACTGTATACTGTATAGTAATGAAATATTAGCTGTAAGATACACATTGGCATTAAACTGTCTTGCCTAACATACCACCTAAATCAGGGGAGGGAACGAGCGATCTGGTCCTCGAGCGGAGGGAGGGAGCTCAGCATCATTGAGCCCACAACAATAGGTTACGGCATTAGGCAAGCTCAGCGACGGAGCCGGGATGGAGGACAGGGGGCTGAAACAATGGAGGCGTTGATTTGCATGAAGATTTAATGGTGATTTTTTGTTTTTTGCTACAGTAATTAACCTTGATTACCGGCTCGTGGGGGGGCTAGAGCCCGGCTAGCCCGGCCACTGGCTCCGCCGCTGGGCAAGCTGGAGGGTGGTTCGTTTGAAATAAAGGGGATTCTAGGCAATCCTGAAATACGATTAACTGTCTGTCAAATACTACAAGTAGATGAATGGCGGCGTGACATTTATACTGGCAGGCATGATTCTAAGCTAACCCATTACCTTTTGGGATCATCAACATTGTGTAACCAATGATAATGCCTATCAGCCTATGACATAAGACAACACAGCACAATTGATAAAATCTTGTACAGCTCACACCAAAATAATCAAATATGTGTATATATTTTTTACATTATTACAGGAGGGTTTTGAAGGGCGGGCCTGGTGCAAGTGGTAGTGCTCTACCGCTTTGGAACCGGAAGGTCCCGGGTTCAAGCCCCGACCTCCGCATATTGCACATGGTGCGGGTAAGGCTTGGCGCTAAAATACCCTTCCCTGGACCCAGCGCGAAGGGGAGCCTACGGCACTCGAGTGCGCCCTTTTATTACAGGGAGGGTTTTCTTACTGGATAGATAATTTAATAAAAGGAGATATTACAACACTAGAAAAAGAGAAGCAAATATATTATAGAGACTTCAACAATAAATTTAGAGAAACATGATAGTATAAGGTAGTGGTAATTAATATGCCTTAAATTATTGAGTAAAAATATATTTATCTCTGATAGCATGCATCTCAACAGCAACATCGTCCATTGACAATCGCTCCATGGGCGATTGCTTTGAACAAAGGACACCTAGCCGGATGACGGTCGACAAACATTCCCTGGTTCTTGTTATATGTCTTGTATCATTGCTACTGTTTAGTCCATCATGCAGCCATATGTTGGAATCTGCTATCTCCATAATCTTGTCAGGAAGAGCTGCCTCGGCATAATAATGTAAGCTTATCCCATCTCTAAACATATCATCTGTTGGGCTCTTCCCTATGAACATCTCGATCAAAGTGATGCCAAGACTAAACACATCTCCAGAAGTTGACACTGCAAGCCCATCTCCATATTCTGCAGAGGAATGAAATATGAGAATACATAGGTATATATGTGTAAAACTCAAAGACTATTAGTAATTGGATAGTCCTATTGAAGCCTCCAAACTAGTGCTCACAAGACAAGCCATAACGAAAATAAATCTGAGTTGTTTTCATAAAAATGAAAGGCATCAGTCATCGATTCAGTTTTCTATTTTTTTATAGGCAGTTTTCTATAGTAATCAATGGTGATAATATGCATTTTGTATATCATGTTTTATAAAAAAGTACACACCTCTGCCATTATAAAAACAGTATTTTCTATCTTGTATATTCAAATTACCAACATATGACATTATGAAAATTAACTAATAAAATCACTCATCTTCATCTAAATTATCCGTGCATTATGCCAATGTGAAAAATAATATATATTATCCAATAAAATTTGCTTCAGTTATTACAAACATTCTAAAGTAATTCTGAGTCTGAATCTAATAGCATACATCTATTGTATTTTGTTAATAAAAACTACTTGAAAAGTAACCGTTCTTTCCAAGTTATCCACTTATATGAAATAAATGCATGATTTGTGTCACTATGCAGAAGAGGGTATGTTTGAGGGATGCATTCAATATGATCCTGGGTGCATGTTTGAGCTAAGATTCAAACTAAAGACAAACATATGACCAAATCATGATGGATGAATTTCTGACTTATTTTGTAACAAATACTAACCCACGCAACAGAACATCTTAATTAGTTACCTAATAGGGATAAATGATATTGTTGTACGAAAGAAACAAAATATCTTTAGTTACCTGGAGCAATATATCCAATGGAACCTCTTATTCCTATGGTGCTACTAGAATTCACAGGATGTTGGCCTGTTGCTTCATCTAGAACTCTAGCTATGCCAAAATCTCCAACACGAGCTCTCATGTCTTCATTGAGAAGAATGTTACTTGGCTTGAGATCGCAATGGATGATCGATGGCTGGCAACCGTTGTGAAGGTAGTCCAAAGCATCCACAATGTCCACAGCGATATCCAATCTCTGTGATAGGCTGAGCGCTCATTGTCCATCTTGGCCTTCTAAATTTGAGTGGATCCATCTATCTAAGCTGCCATTAGCCATGAACTCAAAGACTAGTGCTCTGAAGTCTTGACCCTGGTGGTTGATGCTAGAACAACATGTAGTGAACTTTAGAAGGCATCGGTGTCTCACTCTTCTTAGTGCCTCACATTCAACGTGGAAACTTTTGTAGGACCCTGATTGTTGGACATTAAACACCTTAACGGCAACGACACTGTTTTGATTTTCTAGTGTGCCCTTATATACTGTACCATATCTTCCCTTTCCAAGCACATTTGCTTTCGAAAAATCCATCGTTGCTTTCAATATATCATTGTACGAAACTACTTTGGAAGCTCTATCTCCGGAAATTGTGGTGGCAAATCTTTCTTTGGTGCTGTCTTGGACTTTACGTGGTGAAATCCAGCCCAAACTAGAAAAAGTAAGATGAGACTTCCGATTGTTGGGATTGCTATTCTAAGAATCTTGGGTATGTCTTTCCTATTCTTTTTTGCATAAGAGCTTGGGCATTTTGGAAGGTGGAACTGTGGTATCCCGCCGCACAATGCATTGTTACCGACAACTAATAGTGGGACAGATTTTTGAAAACCCCTCCTTTTGGTACTTCACCTTGCAAATTGTTGTAGGATAGATCCAGACGAATCAATGATGTTGAATTACCTAAAAGCTCGGGATTGTTCCAGATAAATTGTTGTGACCAAGATACAACTCCGTAGGTTGGTAAGTGTAGCCAGGTTGCCAGGGATGCTTGCATTCAATTTGTTATCCGTCAAATTAAGTATGGTCAAGCCTACCATGTTCTTGAACATAGTAGGTATGCTTCCTTGGAATAAATTGCCATCCATTAAGAGGATTTCCATGACCTTGCGGTTACCAAAAAGTATCGGGTAGCTCACGACAATTTGTTTTCTCGACGGGAGGAGCTCTTTGAGATTTACCAAATGACCGACTTCTAATGGAAGTTGTCCCTCCAAATTTTGTTGTGGGACGGATCGAGACCAATTGAGATTGATGGCAATTCGATAATTTCGTTTGGAATCAAGCCATTAAGCTTGTTATTTGACGGATCTAGGTCTAAAAAGTTTGCTCAAGTTTCCAATGCTTGGTGGAATTGGCCCCTCCAAGCCATTCTTTGCTTGCATAAAGTTGAAGTAGGCTAGAAAGGTTTCCGATGGAGGATGGTATATGTCCCGAGAGGTAGTTTGAACCGAAGCTTAGCGCTGCAATCGTGTAAGCTTCCCGATGCTTTCGGGAATGACCCTAGTGAGTAAGTTTTTTGCCAAAGCGAATCATCTCAAGACACGCCAAATTTCCAATATCGATGGGATGACACGGATATGCTGTTGTTTTCAATCTCAAATGGCGGAGATTAGTAGGCAGTTAACCAACGAGCCTGGCGGTTTTTCCCGCAAATCTGTTCCATCCAAAGGCCGAGAATCATGTCTGCTACAATTCGCCAAAGAAGCAATAAATTCCCCTCTTCCTCGTTGTTTGCTTCTAACATGTTGTCACCTATAGCAAACATTTTAAGATTACGCAATCTGCCCAAACCGGAAGGAACAATTCCGACAAAACTATTGCTTCCAAAGTGGAAAGAATCTGGAGCCCGGAGAGGTTGGTTAGCGGCAGTGGAAGAGCTCCGATAAATCTGCTTTCCTCCAATCCCAAGCTGTTGGATGCTCGGAAGGCTTTTCCCCAGGTCGGATGGTAGACGGCCATGTAGCTTGTTGAGAGCCACAAAAAAAGTAGTAAAACGGATGATAGATTGTGCGGGGGAAGGAGGGAGCAAACCCGGAGAGATTATTGACAGAGAGTGAAGCCACTTGAGATATGGATTATCGCCCGATGCACTGCAGGGGATTGGTCCCTCCGGGGAAGTTTGCTAGCATGGACAACATGGTTAGCTGGGAGAGGTTCCCAATAGACGACGGGATGGTTCTGTGATGCTGTTGTTGTCCAGCGCTAGAACCGAGAGTGCCGCATGCTGCCAATCTCAACTGGGATGCTTCCGTGCAGTCCTCTGTTGTCATTGATGTACATCGACGGAGGCTGATGCAGCGGCTGATGTTACTTGGGACTACACCAGTGAGCACGTTATCGCCGAGGTCAATGCCCCATAGGCGCCTGAGGGAGCCGATGCTGGGAGGGATCTCGCCTTGAAGGGTGTTGTACCTCAGGTCGAGTAAGCCCAGGAAGGTGAGGTTGCCGATGGCGGGGGAGATGGTGCCGACGAGCCCCTGGGAAGTGAGGTTAAGGGCTACCACCCTCCACCACCGGTGCCTCCTGCCGCAGGTGACGCCTGCCCAGCTGCAGTAGCTGGTGCTCTGGTTCCAGGAGTCCAGCACGCCGGAGTGGACGGAGATCCTGGCCTTGAAAGCAAGAAGAGCTCTCTCGTCGTCATGGTCATGGTCATGGTCATGGCCATGGCCTGGCGAATACACGGTTGCACTGGTTGTTGCTGCAGCGGAAGTCAATAGTAGGAGCAGCTGGAGCAAGCGCCTGATTCTGAGGAGCACCATGGCTGGTGGTGGCTTTCGGTTCATGGCCAGCAGCGGCGGCGGCGCAGAGCTTATTGGCTTCTTTGGCTGATAATATAATGATGATGATGATGATATTCGCTCATGTAGCACTAGTAGTAGTACATATGGAAACTCGCAGATGGATAGATGCATTGCGCGCCTCCCTCGGCTGGGGCTCATCGTGTTCAGGTCCCGTGATTCCTTCGTGGAAAGTCTGTCGAGTGTGGACACGACAATTTGGTCCTTCCGCGTAGCGCACTCTGCTGAATCACTATTCTTACATGTACTGCCTGCTGTGTCCGGTGGTGCTAGAGTGTCCTCCCCAAGTTTACTAGAATTGACAGCAACTGTAGTCTGAATTGAACCACTCTGTGGACTGCTTGTTTGGTATCCCAACAGATTCGTTTGCACTAGTACAGTTGCTAACATCTACATCAACTGAATTGAACCAGGAGACGGTGGAAAGACCAGAGGACATGGAGGAAGGCTGTGCTGTACCATACACACAAGCGCTCAAGAGGAGACGACGACTGACTCGGCTCTCATGTGCCACACGACCAGGATAGTACTGAGGAAATGACGACTGACTCGGCTCCTCGTCCAGACTGAGGAGACGACGACTGACTCGGCTCACTGAGGTCTCCCCCTGCTTGGCTGAGCATGTAGAGGAAGGCTGTCAATTCAGGGCTCCACCAAACGCGTCTGCTTTCTAGGAACTGTTGTCTTCCATCCTTGTGAAAATGCACTCACGGTAAAGCTGTATGCATGCATTCACCGACTTTTAGTGCTTGAGAATCCTAGATCAGAGAATCTAGCCTTCTCCTAGACTAACGAGTGATGACCAAGGAGACCATGACTCGGTTCACAGGGTCTCCCCTGCTTGGCTGCTTGCAGAGGAGTCACTGCCGCCTTTGATTGAATTGCCGACATCGTTTAAGACGACTTTTGCGTATACTACAGGTTGTACTAGCGGATCAGATGCTGACTGAGTATACATGCCAAAACGCCTTCAGTAATCGATGATTTTCACTTTTTCAGAGGCCGTCATTGTAAGCGTCCATCTCTAGAAATTGATTTACAGAGGCAAACGCTTTGGATGTTTATCTCTATAAATAGTTACATCAGAAAATAATTCATAACTTTATATCAAAGTTGTAGCTCTGACGCCGTCTACAATTTTATAGTTGAAAATTTTTTCATTTGAAAATATTTAGAGTCCCAAAATATATATTTTTAAGTTCACGGATATTGAAATTTTAAGTATAAAATTTTCAAACAAGCATAGATCACACGTTCCATATTAAAGTTGTAGTTTTCAATACAATATACAACTTTTCAGCTGAAAAGTTTTTTTGATTTGTAGTCGCTTAGAGTCCCAAATATGTGTCATAAGTTGATAGATTTTGAAATTTAAATTTTAGAATTTCTAGGAGACCTTGAATGTTCAAATGGTTAATACCAAAGCTGTGGTAGCCTATTATAAGACATTTTGGCTATTCTAGATACATTATTTTTCTATTGACTTGAAAATACTGAGTCTAGATACACAATAAAAGTAATGTATCTCGAAAAAGCTAAAACATTTTATATTCAAATGGAGGGAGTACCATCTATCGGTGGAACAGGATCCGCGAGGCACTAACACACCAAAAGGGGAGTTTTTTGCTCAGCTCACCACGTTTTCAGGAGCTTTCGCACCCTAGGAGTGTTTTTTTTTTTTTTGTTGACAACTACATTTGACAAAACCACCATCACAAGGTTTGTAGTTTATTTATTAAATAAAAGTCTTCCCGAAATACTATATTTGACATTTCAGCTAAGATGTTTATTCTCTTTTGTAGCTCTTTGTTTCCAAAACTGAACATCTCTGTAATGGTTTCGTATCAATGGAAAATGGGTCATACCGGTTCAAAAAGATGTTTAGCCCCAAAATGTATTAAAAAATGAAAAAATCATCTAAATCCATGGTTCAAAAATTAGTATATTTTCCATGTAATTACTTAACCTACTTCTCATCCGAAATCCAAAGTTTCTTAACAATGTTCGTGCTTAAAATTGTCAGCATGTGTTTTGTTAAGAAACTTTTGATTTCGCTTTTGCGTTTGCTGCAGAAACATGGTATATTTTGTAATTTTCTTACAAAAATTATTTTAAAAACAAAGACAAAAAACTCTACAGTTATGGCGTACGTGTAAGATGAGAACTGGATCATAGCTGTGTAATGTGTTCTGAAAATTAATTGATCTGTCTACGGGAACGCATGCCCAAAGTCTGAGGAGTTTATTTCAGACAGACTGCCGGACCGGACCTATTATACAGCATAAGTTGCCATCTCGACAGGAGTATAATAAACGTCTATCATTCTATAGCCATAGCCATAGGCATATTGTTCGCTTTGTTGCTAGCTAGCATTGTTTGCCCTCTCGGTGTTCTGTGCACGCACTGGTTTCTGCTCGTCCTGCGCCTGCTTCGCTGAGCCCGAGTAGTCAGATCCCCAGCAACGGCAGCGACAATGACCAAGCTTGCCGCGCTTCTGGCTTTCAAAGCTCAGGTCTCCGATCCTCTTGGCATCATGTCCAGGAACTGGACAAGCAGCGTGTCCTTCTGTCATTGGGTTTTGGTGCAGCAGTTGCCGGCAGCGCGTCACGGCTCTACGGTTACCTGGATTCAAGATGGATGCCTGAGTGGCCAGCGTTCAAGGGATCTACTCCCATCAATCTTTCAGATCGTCTGATGCACGCGCTCCGATGGGCTCTTGTTGTGTGAAAATTCTTCTCAGCTAACATTGCCCCTTATGGTGGTACGGCCAGGATAATCTTGTAGTGTTCACAGCGTATTTAAAAATCATTTTCAGAGGCAAATCCAACAATGGTTTGTAATTGTCATTGTAAACAAAAAGTAGAGCCTCCTAAAAATCATCATTTTTTATAGCAACGAGAGGAGGTAGTACAAATACCAAAGGGTAATGGGTTAGCTGGAATCATGCCAATATAAATATCACGACGCCATTTATTTTTTATGCAGAGAGATCCTCAGTTGAGCGACTTTTTTTTGGTCCAAACAGTTTCAGCATCAGGATACAAGGGAGTGGGATGAGGACTTGATTCAGCGGGTACCACACGGGTTACTCTGCAGGTGGCGATGTGTGGACGGCGGAGCCGCCGCCTTTGGCATCGCCCCAACTTTTTCTCGGTGACGAGTCAAGGGACGAACTGACGGGATATAACTTGATCAAGTAGAAACTAGCAGAGGCCCTCTGATGATCTCCGGGATATCATTGATGTCGAGCTCTCTCTCCTTAATAGCTTAGTTGGGTTGACAACACATACATGCATGGAGTCGGTGTTATGGACTGGGGCTCCTCACTCTCACGAAGATAAGAGCATGCTACAACCAATGGCGCCAGGCTGCCAGCTACTTTATGGCTGAATCAATGCTCGACTCCGTCCGCTGGTCCCTCTTGTCTTCTCCTCCGGTCATCACCAGCCTTGTTCCCCTTGCTCTTCTCTGCTGTCTTTCCTCTGCTCTACTACCGTTTGCTTGGCTTACTCTGCTTTGCTCTTCTTTCCCCTGCTCTGCTGCGCTTACTCTGTCTTTACCTAATCACCTGCTTGCCTCTGTAGTAGCATCTTCAGTATATGTCATGGCGTCGCCTCACCACACCTCGCGCCTTATGCGCCTAAAATAGCATGTCACCACATGAGTTGCATAATGCACGTCACAACACAATGATATTCTTTTTTTAACTTTGCAAATTACTACAAATTGTGCACATTCTTGTTTTTATAATGGCGAGGTTCAACTTTGAGGTGTGAACTAGCCTAAAATGTGCAATTTTCTCAGGATAATCAATATTTGTATCATGACTTATGAATAATGCTGCCTATGATATGGGCAACAGAGCACCGTACAGACTGATATAAGGTCTACAACTCACAAGCTAAAAAAGAAGCAAATACATTACATATGGACATCGATAATAAATTTAGAGAAAACATGGTAGCCAATACATAAAGGTACCGGTTACTAGTGCAATCTGACATTACTGAGCACTAATATACTTATCTCTGATAGCATGCATCTCTGCAGTAGCATCACTTATTGACAGACACTCTGAGGGCAATTGCTTCGAGCAAAGGACACCAAGCTGAATGATGGCGGACAAACATTTCCTGGTTCTTGTTATATAACTTGTATCATTGCTATTGCTTGCTTCATCATGCAGCCATAAGTTGGAATCTGCTATAGCCATAACTTTGTCGGGAAGAGCCGCCTCAGCATAACCATGTAGGCTTCTACCATCTCTGAACATATCATCTGTTGGCTTCTTTTGCTATGAACATCTCTAGCAAGGTGATACCAAGACTAAACATGTCACCAGCAAGCCCCATACGGCAAGACCTTCTCCATATTCTGCATTGGATTAAAACATGAACACATGTATGTCTGTAAAATAATATCATGTGAAGCACATGCAGAACAGAGGAACAAATTAGAGTTACCTGGAGCAATGGAACCTATGGTACCTCTTAATCCTAATGTGCTAGCAGAATTCAAGAGATGTTTGCTTATTGCTTCATCTAGAACTCTAGCAATTCAAAATCTCCAACACGGGGCCCTCATGCCCCTGATTGAGAAGAATGTTACCTGGCTTGAGATCGCAATGGTTGATCGATGGCTAGCAACCGTTGTGAAGATACTCCAAAGCATCCACAATGTCCACAGCGATATCCAACCTACGTGACAAGCTGAGTGCT
>JADLZK010001810.1:0-59274 GCA_015847255.1 Hyparrhenia diplandra
GGTCGGCTGTGACTTTCCTTCCGCGCCGTCTCCCTAAAAACCCCTGGAGTCCCCGCCAGACTCGTCCACCTCCCTTGTTTTTCCTCTTTTTCCCTCGTGTCCGCCGCCGCACGCGCCGCCGGAACCCCTAGCCTCCGCCGCCACAGGTGAGTTGGACGGGACCTTTCTGCTGTTCTCCGCGCCCTTGCCGCCCCGTCCAGCAGTCTACTGATCCGCCTGATCTAATTGGCGTGGTGCAGGCAGCCGGGATGGAGAAAGGAGCCTCGGAGGCGTCGCCCCTGCGCTCGCTGCGGCAAGCCCGCTCAGCTCCAGCGCGTTTCTCTCTCCCTCTGGAACACTTCCTCTCTCCGCCAGCGATCTGCTGTGGATTTTTCTCCCCGCTGCGCTTTAACCTCGGTGGCTCTGACTGTTCATTGCCGTGATCTATCGCTGGAAAAAGCAGAGTTGTAGTTTGGAAAGTAGCACGTAGTAGACATGTTGATTTCTTCAAGTCATTGCTTATGCTCTGTTCGGTTGATTTTCAGATGCCCCAAGTGTGCTGAACTTAAGCTACCGCGTGAGAACGCAGCTTTCTGGTCAGTGGCAACCTCTTTTCGTTGTACTGCATTGGAACATCATGGTAGTAGGAAGCTCCTCAGTGTATCAGCAAGTTTAATTGTTTTAACATCACAGAGTATAAAACCTAATACATATTTTAAAGGTTCATGTATCATTTAGTTATGGTTTTGTGTGGAAACTTCATCATCAATGAGTATGAAGTTAGTAAATACCTGTAGATACCTTTATTAGTTTGATGGTATTTTTATGTCCTTTTCTTTTTATTTTTAAGGACATACATCTTAGTGTCAAACCATCAATTGGAAGTGCTGGCACACCAGTGCATGGTAGAATTATGTTTCATTTGTTGCCCCTTCACCATTTTTGAACTAGTGAAAGGGTTAACTTCTTTTGTGTCCACAAATCATTTGCAGCACGCAGGATTGTTTTAAGGCAGCATGGAGCTCTCACAAATCTGTTCACCCAAAGCCTGGTGCACTAGCATCCCAGCAGTCTCCAGAAGGTTGGAAATATTGTGTGGGAAAAGGTAGGGGGACGTCAATTGGAACTTCCTCCTTTTGCTTGACAGGGTAAATACCACATCGCAATTCCTTTGTTCGATTTGTTGTTCAATATATGTAGCATTCCATTTGCCTCTGGAATTGCTCGGGTTGACAATTACTCAAATTCAATCAAATAATAAAAGAAAAGAACAACAACAAAACTTTCTAGTTTCTAGTCCCAAGCATGTTTGAGTAGGCTAGGTCTGAAATCCAACATGATCCACTACAAAAAATGGTAGTAACAACTCAAATTGAATATTCCAAATTTATTTTAATTTTCAGCTGGTAGACTTCCTACCTTCTTAAATAAATGCTGGTGTGAACAACCTATGTGGAACACTAAGGATAACCCTGCCACAACCATGCAAAAGGTTTAGAGCTGCAAATGAGCTATGAAAAGTTAGCTATCGATAGTGAATCTAACATATATGTGCAGTGAACCAATGTCTTTTGGATTGCCACAATAGGTATTTTTTTGACTCGTTATGCACTGTGCATGGATGAAGCACTTCTTTTAGCATTAACTGCGTATTTGGGATTTCCAGTATATTTGAGCAACAAGTGGCTTCATGCTTGAACATGGTGTTTAACAGTTTTTCCATTCACAGTTAAACACCAAATAGAGTTTTGACAAATTGAAGTTTTTGAACATAAATGCACCTTTATTCTTTGCTAATAATCTAAGGTGGGAGAAATGAGCTATTTGGGTAGTACCTTTTCACATTTATTGAAGGTATTAAATGATTATGTCTTTCAGTCCATTGAGACCATATCCAATATCAAAGATGCGTGTGGTGCCAGATGAAATTGAGAAGCCTGATTGGGCACTTGATGTAAGTTCCTGTTGTTTTAAGTGCCTCTTCCTTCAAAGTATGCATGCAGTGTCATCTTATCATTCCACTTGAAGTGATATCTCTTGCAAAAATGTTCTTTCAAATCTCCCTGACATTGTAATACTTTTTTAGGGAATTCCCAAGATAGAACCAGATAGTGATTTGCAGAAAAGAGTAGAGGTAAAGTCCTTTAGTTCAGATTTTTGAGTATAACATATGTTCCATGAACAAATATCTGATGATTACTCTTTCTTTGTGCCACAGATTAAGACCCCTGAACTCATAGAAAGGATGAGAGAAACATGTCGAGTAAGTTCCAGCATGTGTAAATGAGTGCTTAGTTCACATTATAATTTCACTTTCTAATCTTTTCTGCTTTCTCGTACTATCATTTATAGATTGCAAGAGAGGTTTTAGATGCAGCTGCTCGTGTAATTAAACCAGGAATTACAACAGATGAAATTGATAGAGTCGCCCATGAAGAGACAATTGCTCGAGGTGAGATCGACCTCCTTTAAGAATTAAATGCAACAAATTGAACTCCAGTTGATTGAATGATGAACTTTGATTACTACAACGTTTTTTTAAGAATATTTGTGTCTTAATCATGCCTACTCGATTCTCTTATTGATCAGAACTTTCATTCTTTGATCCTCAGGTGGATACCCATCTCCATTGAATTACCATTTTTTCCCCAAGTCATGTTGCACGTAGGTTGTCTTTGTTGTAGTAGTTATTGTATCAGTTCTAGGAGACTAAAGGTATTGCTCACATTGTTGTCACTTGTACTCAGGTCTGTCAATGAAGTCATTTGCCATGGAATTCCAGATGCCAGGTCCTACTTGAATTTGCACAGTAAATTGATCGCTCATTTGTCTTGTGATAATGACCACTTCAATGCCTTTCTTGAGTGTTGCTTTGGCCATTGTTGGATTACATGGATAGATATTATCTTTCTATATGTACTTACATAGTTACATTCATAAATATTTGTTTTTATATTTACTCACATGTATTACAATTATTTTTCTTTCTTGAGTTCTATTTGTATGGTTGCACCTGATACAATTTTCAAATGATATGTTCAAATACATTGCATAGACCCATTCAAATTTCAAAGTAATTACCAGGGAAACAAGTCTGGTAACAGCACACTTTTAGTTTGTCCTACAAGTAGGTTCTTAGCTTGATACCATCTGATTCACAATACTTGTTTTAGAGTTGGACACAAGAATTAGGGATGAGGTAAATGACCATCTCACCCACACTTAGTGTTCTCTAAAGTGTGCATGCATGGATAAATAAGTTAGTTAATTATGCTATTAGAGAATTGTAAAACTGGAAAATAGGCCAAAAGTTGCCTCGACGTTGTAGAGCAACAAGTATTTTGAACGTAATGGAACCGAGGCAGTAAGTAGGTTCGTAGTAGATTTTAGATTTGCAAATACCAGATTCTGATTTTCTAGTTTCATGTTAGGCACAAGTAAAGCTTTTGTTTGTTACTAGTTGCACCTTAATAATATTTTCGCTATCATTAACTTTTGTCCAAGTTGGTATATTTGATTACAATTAGTTTTGATAATTATCTCTTTTCTTTTTAACAGGAAACTTGAGGATGGTGACATTGTAAATGTTGATGTAACTGTATACTATAAAGGTGTTCATGGTAAAGCCTCCTTTGCTTGATATGATGTTTAACTGCCGAAATGTATACTATGGTCTATTTTTAATCAGCATATGTCTCAACATCAGGTGATTTGAATGAGACATATTTTGTTGGAAATGTTGATGAAGCTTCCAAACAGCTTGTACGTTGCACCTATGAGTGCTTGGAGAAAGCTATTGCAATAGGTGACATTCTTTGTGGTTTGACCTTGCTGTATATATGCCTAAACTTCAAAGCAAAAAACTAAAGGATTTCCTTTGTTTGATCCTTATTACATTTTTCTAAGACTTGGAAAGGATATATCATATATGACATTTGAACTTAAACATATTCATGAGCAGTTAAACCTGGAGTTCGGTTCCGAGAGGTTGGAGAAGTTATAAACAGACATGCTTCGATGTCAGGTTTATCCGTGGTTAGTATTGATTGGTATAGAGTTAATATTTTAGTTACTATATCTTGATTGTATGTTTGTATCCATGCCCTTCTGATTATCTTTCGCTCAGGTGAAATCTTATTGTGGCTATGGCATAGGGGAACTGTTTCACTGTGCCCCAAACATTCCTCATTATTCAAGTATGTTTCTGTAACTGTTTCTTATTTATATTTCTTGTATTGTAGTGCAGTAAATATGAGACTACTGTGCAAGCTATGTCATAAGGGTTCACAGTGTAATTCAGCTGGAGATATGCTGGCGTTACTTATTTAATGCAGGAAACAAGGCTGTTGGTATCATGAAAGCTGGGCAGACATTTACAATTGAACCAATGATCAATGCAGGCAAGTTTATGTACCGTCAAATCCCTTTATCTTGTGATGCGCAGTTCAAAAAATGTTTCCAAAGGCCTGAGTGATTGAGCAGTACTATAAAAATGCTCATATTCTGTAGGGGGTTTGGAATGATCGTCTGTGGCCTGACGATTGGACTGCAGTGACTGCTGATGGTAAAACTAAGCGCTCAATTTGAACATACACTTTTGGTGAGTACTATGAGTTTCTGTCTTATATTAGAGGATCAATTCTGAAGCTGTTTGTCGTGCAGATGATTTCATTTGCCAGAAATAACAAATACATCACGAGCTAATAATTCTGTGGACAAAATTTAAAGAGAGCTTTTACCCCTTCCAACTTGTTATATGTGTTGTTCTATGCTCCAGGTGACCGAGACAGGATGTGAAGTTTTGACGCACGGTTACCTTCATCACCTGATGTTTTTCCATGGTTGAAGAAGCCGTGATGAGGTACTCCATCAACAGCAAGAAGAAAGTGATGCTGATACACTGGGTCAGCAAAATTTTGTTTTTCTCTTTTATCAGTCGGTCAAAGCTGAAATTTTCAAATTTTCCAGACCAGAAAGTGATAAGCATGCTACTGGTGATCAGTCGCAACAACAAGTGTCTATATATCCTGCGGAATTGTTTCTAGGAGTGTGTATTTTAAGTCGGTTTTCTCCGAGTTTATGGCTTCTTGAGATGTGTCACCAATATGATTGTGCCATTAAAGTTCACTTTTGATTTCAAAGAACATAATTTAAATCAATTTTAGTGGGATAATTTTTATTGAATTCAAACCGCCGCAGCACCCGATGATTGATGAGGAATGTTGCCATCCGCGTCCTCAAAAAACTTGGCAAAGACTGTAGGATTACAGCTAAGGTAGACATGTTCTCAGACTGCAGGAATTTGGGATTTTTTCTTGAACTGCAGGATTAAGAAAAGGCTTTTAAAAGCTGGATGTCTAGAATGTGCCTGTAGCACGTACCCTATTTCTAAAGATAGTTTCAGGTAGCTTAAGTATACTGATTTGTTTTGTTATTGCTTGACCTAGGGCTCAGTAGGGATGAAAAAGATCAAATGCGAAAAGATATTATGTGGATATAAAATTTGTAGTTGTTACTATTTGTTTTCTTGGATTTAAAATTGAATTTAAATACGGATGCTGTTCGTTGTATCGGATAGAGATCCGAATGGGTATAGACCAATTTGAAATGGGCATTGAATATCTCGGCTTAAATATGGACAAGCGGGTGGGAATATCCGTCCCATGAACTCCAACAGTTTGTCAATTGAGTTTGGTATTTTTTTGTTTTGCACCAAAAAAAAAAAAAAAAAAAAAAAAAAAAACTGTAAAATGAGCCTCAACAGTTTGACAAATATGTTTGACAATTTAGTGAGTTTGGCATTTGAGCTCTTCCTTTGGCATTTTTTGCCAAAGGTGGAGGACTTGCATTTGCCTGACTTCTTTCCTCGTGCCACACTCTCGGGAGTTTATCGTCGGAGAACTTGCATGTTGATCGAAGTGCTGATGGAGCCTACTATACATGTGGAGTACAAGGCCCTGCATGCATGTGTGACGGTCGATCGATCCACCCTGCATGCATGTGTGCTCGTGCCGGCCGGCCTCTCGTATGTCGTCGACCGTCGTCGTTTCCAAACACACCTACTGCATTTGCTTTGAAAGGTTCCTCGTCGGCTGGACAAGGTCTCACCTGCGGTGGCGGGACTTAGCGCATCCACGGGATCGCGAACGAGGAAAGGACACGCGGCGCAAGCCCAACTACTAGTCAATCCAATTTTTTTTCATTTGCCAAACCAAAATCGCCAAACTATCGAGTAAAACCTTTTTAGACTTGGCATTTGATATGAAAGTTGGCAAATAAGAGAAATTGCCAAAAGTTTTTGCTAAAACTGTTGGAGTTGCTTTAGAGCACCTCCAATCCCCCTGGCGCTGTAATTTTTTTTTCATTTGGTTGGTGTTTCATGACCGAGTTTGACTGTTGATCGTCTTGTGAAGCGGCATCTACACCATCCTGAGTATTGCCATCCTGAGTATTGCCCATTATGTGATCAAGATAATGAAACTATCAACCATTTTCTGGCGGGATGGGTCTTTGCTCGGCAGGTCTGGTTTCTGGTTTTACATCAGTTTGGGCTGCAACATTTGTCCCCCAGCCAGCTGAAACTCATTTTTCAAGGTACAAACACAATTCCTTGATAGAATGAGCCGACAAATCCAAGATTGATGAAGTAATCATAGACATCTTGTTGTTGATGTGAGATGGAACTAATAGATCCAATATTTACGAAGCCATCATGTGTTTTATTGTTGACAAACCTATTACTAACATTGAAAAATTGTGCCATTAAATTCTAAGATAAGATAATTCCCAAAAAAAAAAAAAAAAAAAAAAATCAAACACCCATATCAAGTCAGTACTCAGGTGAGCAAGTTTCACCTATACTTGCCACTTGGGAGGGTATGGGCAAATCCATGCTTGTCACGTTCAAATTCATTATCCATTTCCTTCTATTAATATTGACTATTGGAATGAAAACCTTTGCCTTCACATACTGCAATTTTAGTGAAACTAACTGAAACTTGGTGAAATGTTTTATTTTTAATAATCTGCAACTTTGTGTAGATTAAGACTAGATTTAAAAATCCTCACGTCCACACATAAAAAATTTGAGCCAAATCGATTCAAACTTTTTTTTTTTTTTTTTTTGAGACAACTTGGTATGACAGTTGGCTACTTTGTGCAAACCGGTGCAACTAGATTCAAATGTGGTTGCCACGTCAAAAGTTAGACTTTAAAATTATAAGCTTCACGTTTACATCTTAAATTTTTCATGAAATTTACTAAAATTAGACTTGTTATAAGTTATAACAGAGGCTACTCTGTGCAGATTAATGTTGGCTAGAAATATACATGTGAGCCTCACTTAAAACATTAGAGCATCTTCAACAGTTTGGCTAAACTTAATAGCCAAAATTTTATTGTTTAGCGATTTCTTAAAACAAAAAACTTGTCAAGAAAAAGAAGAAATCCACAACAAACTTGCTATTTTACAAAAACTATATAGCAAATGGGAATAGCCAGCTATATATGGGCATATGGCCACCAATATTTCAAGGATAGTATGTTTGCTATTTTACAAAACCATATAACACATCTGTTGGAGCTCATTTTTTCTTAAAAAAAAATCCATAAATAGCCTACCTAACAAGGATAACATACCACTTGAGTTGCTCACCCTAAAAATTTAAAAATACCATGTTCACACTTTTTTTCGTGAAATTACAGATAATTCAATATAACAGTACACACTTAGAGCAGATTACTGTAGTAAAAGATCAACATGTGAGTCCCACGAGAAACTAAATGAGTTATACTTCGCCTGTGGTTGTTCTAACTTGCCATCCACGACTATTCTCTGAGCTTTTTGTATGATTTTAAAATTTCATAATGTAATGCCTTCTCATTCCACCCCACCAGGGGGAAAAAATCTCTAAACAACCCCACTCGTTCAAACAGATACTGATATTCAACAGTGAGCACCAAAACCTCAATCGTACAATGGATGAAAATAGGATGGGAGGCCAACGAAAATTCCCAAACCCCAATCATCCTTAGTATCCACTGAAATCGACCAATGACGAATAAGATTTGTTCTCATCAGTCTAAGTGGCGACTGCTCTTCTTGTTTCTTGGTTTCCAGACTTCTGTGTAGTGGTGACCCTGAAACCAGCCATCTCATTGATTTCTGACCTCCTGCGCCTTGCTTCCTCCACATCCCCTTCCCAGCATGTCTCCGCAAGTAATTCCTGGGCTTTATCCATGTTCTCCGACATAATAAGATCATCATTTTGCAGCAGCACAAGGTACACCTGGTCGGCTGCAGCTTTTCGGATCTGTAAGATTGTAGAGTATTTGAGCTTAGCTGATCTTTTTGAATGGAGTTCTGTGTTGTCAGGCAAGAAATGATAAATGTTACCTTGGGGTATCTGTGGCCTAGGAATGTGAGGAGTTGAGAAAATGCCTTAGTGCAAGTTCCATCTGACTGTGAAGAAATGTATCCAAGGATTGAGAGACCTGCACATAACTTTGTGAAATCCTTGATCCCTTCAGCTCAGAGCCCACCGAATCTACCAGTCCACTGTAGAACTCACTGTATCCCTGTAAATGTGGAAAAACATAAGGCATAAGCAAACATTGTAAATATAACTATGAAAGCAAGCAAAGTGTTCTTTTGGCAGTAAAAGCATTTGATCAACATGGTCTAACTAAGTCTCTAAATGTAGTATTATTCCCTGCACAGTTAAGGGGTGAAATTGTAAGTTATTGTAGATTGTACTATCAAAGAATGGTGCATATCGTTTGATGTTATCGGATGATGATGCCCAACTTTTGTAAGGTTCCCTTTCTTATGTCTTTGTAGCCCAACAGAAATCATCTATGTTCATTGCTGAAGTAAACTCACCTCCTTGTTCAAGAAAACCTTTTTACTGAAGAGAGCCTCAATAGTCTGCAAATACAAGGCTCTTGTTAGATTTAGATCAAAAGATCTTTTTAAAAAATTGTGCCACTACAATGTCATGTTTTGAAATATGCCACTACAATTCACGATTTCACATATCTGGTAGCACTATAAATTTCTAAAAAATATATGATAACATCAAATGTGGGAGAAAAGAGAACGTGGACTCATGTGTATTTAACTATTTAAGATCATGAAACAAAACTGAATTAGCAGCACCAGTCATAATAATGACAACAATGAATAGATATGAGTTTGAATGTAGAAAAATTAAATCAACTACTACTTAAGGAGAGCACATCTATTAGATATACACAACAAAAAAACTTTCAAAGCCCTGTGTTAACAGTACATCAACAGTAATATACTTTATTGTAAGCCTAACCACAATATTGCATTTACACATACACGCAACATATAAAGATTTAGGCTCAAAATATAATGCATTAGACAGTGTACATAAGCCTTTATCACCTTCAATGTGGGAGTAATTACACGATCACATTTCTGGTAGTGCTGGAGGACCCATAGAAGATCACAACTCAATAGATACTCTCTGCTTTTCCCTTCACAATTAGTATTGATGTCTGAATCTTGGAGATACCCTACCAAAGCTGTCGTTGAAGCTTTCTTCAAAGACTCCTGCAATCCACCTGTAGAAATCACGAGCCCTGAGAGCACAGACTTGCTATAATAGCTGACCTGAAGAAGTTTCACCAATCGTGGATATGATACAGTAGGAACCTAAAGGTAAAATGTCAACGAGTTAACACCACCACCACCAAGTCAAATAATATCCACAAATTGATCACAGAATAATCCGTGTTGTAAATAACTATTAAGGCAATATTTTCAAAAGGCAACTATAGGTTCATAGAAAACAGCATCATTAAATAAAAAAGGTGCGCTTATAGGTCAAATTCCATTACTTTAGATTCAAGCCCCTTGGCACTTCATTTTGAACATGACTATGGTTTCTGGAGCAAGGGAACTAATCTGGTGAGATACTGGGCAATATCAAAGTGACAGGTAGTTCTCACTAGTCAAAATAAACCAGTGCCAAAACTAGATCTCATTTTATTCCATGAGTTCTCATAATTACTTACCGCCCACTCCAAATCTGTGCTGTTGGGAATAATTTCTTCCAGCAGTTCCCTGTGTGGTATAAATGGGATGAGGTATTCCTGGTGGTACAGAATTCTCTGCAGGGTCTTGATAGCTATTTCTCTCATCTTATCTATTTTCTCAACTGTTTGTTTTGCAATGCCTGCTACAAGATCCTGTGCAATACCAGAATCAAATAGCCGGTGTGCAGTACTGCATGCATTTACTTCCATATCACCCAGTTCAGACTCATGGCCAGTGGCTGATGCTGCTCTCAATGCAACAATGTCTCTCTTGCAGAGGATGAAACTGCACCGTTCTAGTGCATCCATTGCTGCTTCACGTACCCAAGAACCCACATCTCCTCTGTTGTCCACAGCATAATCATTGAGTGCTCTAAATAAAGCTTGCATGACATAATCTTTTTATGTATGCATATATAGAATCTCCAACATTTGAGCTCTGGTCAAAAGATGCTGTTAGTGTTTCGCAAAAACCGAAATTAGCCCCCACAGAGTTCACACGTGCTTCAGCATCAGGGTCATCAGGCTTATCCTACAAAAACAGATCACACCAGAGTTTTATTTCCAGTGTTAAAAAACAACAGCAACAGAAAGAAGGTAGGCGGAATAATTTCTCTATTGCTGCATGCTGTACTTATGTAACAGTAAGTGTACATGCAAAGAAATAATAAAGAAAATCCTCTAATGTCCTCTAAGGCTCTAACCTTTCCTAATTAATACAGGCTATAAAAAGTACATGAAGATATGATCTTCTATTAGGACCAGTAATGACTAAGATAGGAAGGCCAGTAATGGCTAGGATAATGTCATTCTAACAGCAACATCTTATGCTTTTTTTTCTTCTATCTAATAGGTAATTCCATTACCTCAATCGTGCATGAGCTACAGAGTTTACTCATGACAGGCATCCATTTCAACATCAAGAATTTGTATGGTAATATTCCAAGGGCCAGCGCGCAGCTCCTCGCCTTGCAGCCACATTTGGGTCATCTAGAAGTGCCACATATTTTGAAATAATGTCACTTGCAATCTTTTCACCAGAAGATACCAGGTATGCTAGAATAAAATGCTTTAATGCCTCAACAGCAGCACACTGGACAAATTAAGAAAGAAAAAAAAAATATTCAGTCTACAAATATAGATGGCTAGTATCATATTAGTACAGTATTCGGAAAGTACAGTACACAAACAAAAAGGGGATTGATGACATATCGAATGAGGAAATATGAGTAAGATGATAGTACTGGGGGGCACTCTGATAGAATGTAAAAAAGTAAACTTTCACCTGTATTTGAGAATTGGGATGCCTCAAATTCTCATTAAGGGTTTCCAACAAACTTTTTTGTCTTGTCATTCAAGGATATTCCCGCTACAGAAATGCATGAAATAAATCGAGAAACAGCGGAGAGCGCATGATCTCTCCTCCTTTGCCCCGATAAAGGCGTGCTTTTTCGATTGCAGGAACAATACCTGCCAAAGCTTTCTGCATGTCTACAAATAGAGATAAAGACACAAGGTCACTTTCCAGGTAAGCAGCTCAACACCTTAAAATGATAAGTATCACAAAAGTATAAGGACTAATATGCATGGCAATTGCACCATTTACCTGTAGTAAAGGTAAAACCAAGCTGGTACAACTTTAAAGCAACCTCGCCAGCAGCTAAAGTGGCTCCATGTCGAGTACACAAGTCCGATGATAGAGTGCACGGAACTAACTTTTCAATGGCATGTTTACCAAAGTAATCCATATCATATTGTACAAGCAAAGAAAGGGCCTGAGATGCCAGTTCTCTTAAGCTTTTCTCCTAGAAAGGAAGAGAAGTCAGCCTAAACAATGTATTGAAACATACCAAGTCTCATCTCCTGTGTCAAATTTATGAAAAACAATGGCCCAAGAGATTAATTAATTCTCATTAAAGCACAGCACAAGTGAAAGAAAAGGGGAGAAAACTTAAAAAATGTAAGATAAAGTTTGATGAAAGGCAGTACAAAATTGGCATCATAAGACAAAAGAAAAAGTAGTTTAATTGCCGCAGCAATAATATACAGAAGTTTTACTTTTAAAAAATAATACACAGATGTAAGGGTGTGTTTGGACTGCTCCACTCCATGTTTCTCAGCTCTGCTTTACATTTTTTAGCCAAACAGATTCAGGTCCACGCAACTCTGCTCCAGGAAAAAAGTGGAGTTGTGAGAGCACCTAAAGGGGTGCTCCACAAACTCCATGTTTTTTGTGGAGCTGCTCCATAATGGAGTTTGTGGTGCAGTTCCCAAAACCTGCTAAATATCACTACAGGGAATTTACATTGCTAATGATTTTTAATTCAGTTTCCCAAGTCAGCTATCAGTTCCAGGTAAGGAGTGCAGAAACTGGAGAAGTTAGCAATTGCGGCACAGGTGAAAAGTGTGGAAACTGGAAAAACTGAAAATGCAATCTCATTCAAACCATAAATAATTGCAGAGTATGTACCCAGTGAGTTATTTTATTGCAAAGTAGCTCATCTGCAAAGGGATAAAGATACTCCTTGTACTGAGCAACAGAAACAGCAACATTCAGATAAGAGTTTGATCGGGAAGCCAGTGCAAAGTAATCTGTCGTATTCACAATATCAATGCCATGTTGAAAAGTTCCCTGCCTTCCAACATTCTCTTGAAAAGCAGCAGAAGCAGCTCTTCTACAATTAACCTACCATCACATAGTCAATAAGGATCAGTAAGATAAATAATGTAGTCAAAATAGTATGGGATCAGAAGTACAGAACACCTGGCTGCAACAAATGTAAATTAGAAATAAGCTTGCCTCTCGATCATAACAAGCAACTGTTAGAAGGTGGGGAGCAAGTTGTTCCAAGACAGCCTTCATATCATAATTGGTATAAGCTCGACCAAATGCCCAACATACATATGCTGCTGCATCTCTGACATGTGACCCAATGCTATGTGGACCTCTTCGTACATCATAGTGTAAAGCCTGCATCATGAAATCAATTGAGACAGTAAACTTATCTTACTGAACCAGCATTAAACATATAAATACTTCATTGTCTTAGAAATTAGAATGTGTTATCAAATATAGGTAACCATATATGCGGCAGATTGAAATCAACACCATGGAAACAAGCCATGAGCTAACTATTCAGAAATACTCTGTTTTGTTAAGCAAACCTTGCAAAAAAGAAATAAAGGAAAAGATATCGTTCGGGTACTAGTATGCTACTTATGCACCTTTATTATAACAGGAACAACATCAGGAAAGCTGGAAGGCAACAATAACCCTCTCCGAGCAAGTTCAGCCAAGGCTAAACAGCCTCCATGCCAGGAGCCATCACCCTTCAGAGTTCAAAAGGCATAAGTTATTGAATTAGTGATACAGAGATGACCAAACAAGCAGTTTGCCAAGCTTAAGATAAACTGAGATATATCTATAAACAATCAAAAGATTTTGTTAAGTCCATAAGTTATACACAGACCTCCCCAGGAGAAAAAAGTTGCAAGATTGATGATAGCACTTCTTCCGACAATGCAGGTGTTAAACGTGCAGTTATCCTACCAATTCCTTTGGCAGCAGACCACCTTACAATTGTATCCTGACACAGAATCAAAGAGCATTTGCCTTTCAAAAACAGCAGTGCTTGAGGCTAAATGGGAAAGACCAATAACTAAAAACTTATTTCTTTAGTGCAACTTCATCTGGATGACAAATGCGTAATTGCATTTCATGGACCAATAATACTTTAGTATTTTAGCATGCAAAAAAAAAACATAATAGCAAGTACATAGACCAGACTCCCTACTGTTTACCTAAGAAAGTACATGAAGCAGTGAATCATGATTTCAAATTGTGTAAATAATTTCTCATATACACAGTTTTGATAACTTATTTCATTTCAGAAACCACCATTGCTCCTGCATTTATGTCCTTAGAGTGGGAGGCAGTTGTGTTGTTTTTATGAAGCAACCGTGTTCACAAATCATAGTAGCAATACAGGAATCTACACAGAAAAGTTTCACCAACTCGATTCTAAGAAATCAAACCAAGAACTGATTAATGGATTTGAAGTTCAGTTATGTTGTTGAATAATTCTAGAAATTCAAACAATAGAGGCTGTGTGTCTGCTCTTTTTCTTTTTTGGCTCCAGTACAGGGCACTGGGAAATGTTATGTACACCCCTCCATTCAAAATTGTAAGATGTTCTAGCTTTTCTAGATACATAACATTTTCCTATGCGTCTATATATAATGTATGTCTACATGCGTAGCAAAAGCTATGTATCTACAAAAGCCAGAACGACTTACAATATGAAATGGAGGGAATATTTGTTAAGGTTTGAAATGCAGTGGAGGTAGACTGGCAGGTGAAGGTCCTTGTAGGGGAAAGAGGATATAAGCCGGCAAACAGGCAAGCAAAGAGAAAGAAAGTAACAAAACGGGGTACAATATAAGGGATCATATAACTGCGTAAATATTACCAACACGTTCTCTGGAAAAAAAAATCAAAATTTTACATCACAATATCAGGATAAGAACATACTGAATCCCTCAAACCAGTCAATAACAAGTCGATAATCTCTTCTACTGTTTCTGGAACATCCATATCTTCTTCCAAAATTTGTGACATGCCTATCTGGTCAATATTAACTTGTTCGCTTGATCCACTTGAATACACTTCTCCAGCTGTATGACTTGAAAGGTTTGCACCCAGCGAACTGCTAATTGACTGCATCAGGTTAAAACAGTGAGGCCTGTGGTAGAAATTCCCCTTACAAGCTATGAAGCACAGAAGATTAGACTGAAGAAACAAATCAAAATATGAAAACATTCTCATAAAAGAAAATGTAAAGCATGTCAAATTATTGATTAATTTGTTCTTTTGTTGTCATCTGTGGACTGTGGCACTCACACGAACAGTCAATAAAGAAGGTGGCATTGTTAAGTGCATGATGTGCTTTGGATGAAGCTAAGTAGTTTACAGCCACCTAGCTGATACCTTTACATGATTATGCCAATGCGCCAAGACAATTTCTTGGCATCTGTTTAATTCTCACAAGATTCAAATACTGAGAGTACTGTATTCTCCAATGTAGAATCCAGCATATACATGAACTTCCTCCCAGAAATAAATACAAAATATTGACAAGTTAAAGCGTTTCTATGCAAAGAAAAAAAAAAATCAACTAAAATTGACTTCTGACAGATTGTAACTTAGAAACAACTCCCATTATTAATCCCAATAAGAAATTAAGAATTAGTACTTTGTATTGAAAATGTTTAATCAAGGCACCTTCCATGAGAACTTTACTGTTCAGCATCAGCAAATCCTATCAGCAGTTGTGTACTCTAAGTAATCCAGCTATGAATGTTTGCTTAACAGATCAGGCATTGGAGCTCAAGCATAGTACAGAAGCTCTTCAGAATTGAGACAGTTATCCATGATATGGATATGATTTGGAGTTCTACATGATGCATACAATATAATCAGACTGCAAGAACATGTCAGTCAGATGTCCTATTAAATTTTAGGAGAACTATGTAATGAAATAAAAGTATCAGGTACTGCAACAATAAACCACTTTTACCTCATAGTAAATGCCCTATTAACTTTAAGGACACATGCATATAACAAACATTCTAGATTCTCTGTGTGCGCCAAATAAAAGTATCAGGTACTGCAACAATAAACCACTTTTACCTCATAGTAAATGCCCTATTAACTTTACAAGGACACATGCATATAACAAACATTCTAGATTCTCTGTGTGCGCCAAAAAGAACAAATTCTTATGAGCCATGATTGTGAAATACTGAGATCTATTTATAACAACAATAAGAGATTGAAAACCTTATACCGCCATGATGGCGAACGTGGAGGCAAGCTAATGAGAGCAACTCTCTGAGCCAGTTTCACCAGGAGTTTTCTAAGAAGTGGACTCCTGGTTGAGACATTAGTCTTCATCACAATTGAACAATCACCCAAGTACCAGAAACAGCATCATGCAGTGCTCTACGGTTACCAATCTGCAAGAAGAGGAACCAAAAGGAAGACATCAAACTAAATCAACAATATGTAATTGTGAAAGCAAATGCTAAAATCCATTCGCTGTTGACAACCACCCAAAAGAATCATGTGTGTAAAAGAACTCCTATTAAGAGAAAGATGAAACAGAGAAACTTCAGGTCTGAAGGAAAAGATATATCCACCACATGTGAAGAATATTTAAAAATTGAAAAAAAAAGATACATACAAACCTTAAATATTGATGCTAAAGCTTCCACTATACCAATGGATCTAAATTGGTCGACAAAGTCATCTGTTACAGACAATAATATCTTGTGTGCCCAGTCCATAAAACTGAAAATAAAGAGAAGCAAGAGAACTCAAAACATTGCCCAATGCAATGTTGAATAGAAGTGCAATGAAATGATCAAGTGTTTAATATTGATGTTCAATAAATCTTTGTTTTAGTAATAATGGTAATCCTTCAGTGATAGGATACCTTTGAAGGTACAGTTACTACAGCAATTTGAAACATAAATGAATGTGAGTGTATTGTACAAAAATAATTGTAAGAATCACCTGATGAAAGCCTTTGTCATGTCAGGACGAGTCAAGAGCCCTTGAAAGCAATAATCCTGACATCCTTCTCATTGACCAGAACTGGAGAGATAATCCTTACAGATGTCCAATATTCTTGTCACCAGTGGAACGACCTCAGGCTCATCCATGTTATCAGCAGTAGCAATGCTTGTATCCACAGTGGATATGTCAAATGGGATCAGGACCAGTATATAAAGCCACAATAGAACAACACATTTAGTCTCCATTTCTCCTGTGCTCTCTTGCCTAAGAGCAGTAGACGAACTCATTGTATGACACTTCTCAAGTAGAGCAACTGCGAGCTCAAGATCTGAAACCTGGTGAGGGAAGAATCTGATGACACTCTTGTACCCGCACACTGTGACAAGGGTGTAGATGATGATACACAGAGGCTTGATAATGTCAAGGAGTTCATCAGTACCAGCACCAAGTTCCATTATCTTTGACCGAACCAACGACATAAGTGGTGAGACAATGTTCTCCAGGTATGGCTCTAGTAGTTGACCTTCTTCTTGATATTTGTCCATCTATTGCTCAACAGAAAAGATAACATTTGTCATTAAAGCTCTTAAGCATGATAGTTTTTGCATAAAGTCATTTCAAATGTTCAATTAAAAAGTCAGTTCAAAGATTGATGCTCTACAAATATTAACACTGGATATATGAAAATAATACATACAGATTTTTTGTTAAAAGTGCTTTCATAATAGCGCTGCTTTACTATGTTTTACAAACATAATATTACTGAAAGTAGTGGCCAAAGTTGCACTCAGGAGACCATGTTGATGTCTAATACTCCCTCCGTTCCAAATTGTAGTTCACTTTTTTTTTCTCGATCCATTTCTTTTACCATGTATCTAGACATAGTGTATAACTAGGTGCATAGCAAAATCAATGTATCTAGAAAAGCCAAAGTGAACTACAATTTGGAAAAAGAGAGTATATCATTCATTTGTGAACCAAATAAAATAAAATAATCCCTCCGTTACAAAATGTAAGGTGTTTTGGTTTTGTTCTAAGTCAAACATCTTCAAGTTTGACAATGACAAAGTTTACAGAAAAAGCGTAGAAAAATCTACGAAACCAGATTAGTTTCAATAAATCCAGCATCGATTTTTCTATAGTATATTTGCTTGGTGATGGACAGTTTCTATGTTTTTCTATAAATTTGGTCTAATTGAAGATGTTTGACTTAGAAAAAATAAAAACACCTTAGATTCGGAACAGAGGGAGTATAACTCTTTACACTGAAAGTCAGAAATAGGATGTCTGGGTATTATCCAAATATATCAGTTGTTTTCCTAATGCTAATAGTTTCCACATCGTGTAGAACTTTGCCTTTATCTATAGAGGTGGTAATAGATCATTAGTCATAACTCTCCAGAACCATTTTTTTCCAGGAAAGCAGAATGTAATTCCTAAACAACATGTATTTCTAGGACATAGGATTGATTTATGTAAGTCATTTGTATCTCAGCTCAGCTTTTTTGTTATCCTATATTAGGAATAAAATGTGCATTCACAGATTAACCTCAACCAAACAGTTTAAACTGCCTCCTAGACGACTAAAATGTTGCAAGAAATTGTACATGATCTCTTCGAATTTGTCTGTTGTGCATTTAAAAGCAGACGCTAAAGCAGATTATATCCTTTAAAATAACCAAACAGAAGCCAATGTTGCTCCCAGAGCTACACGCTCCTCTCTCAGAGATCTAAGGTTCAGCTGCAGGAGCATTTGGAAATAGGGAGAAGAGAAGTGTGCTTACAATAGAGCGGATCCTGTGGACATCGGCGGATTCAGCAACGCCGCCGGCCGCGACGATACGGCGGAGGATCGTGGATACCAGCTCCCACTCCTGGAGGAAGTACCTGCGCAGGACGACCTCCTTGAGTCGTGCTCATCGTCACCGACGGCGGTAGGATCAGCGGAGGCTCCGGCATCAGCAGGGGATCCCGTGGGCTCGGATGGGGTCGGCGTCGCGGCATTAGATGCCCAAGCAGCGGCGGCGGCGCCCGTTTCCTCCATAGCCGGAGCTCGGGGCGTGCGCGGCTGCGCGCTACTGTGCCTGTGCGCTCGAGTGTCTTCTGCACTTTTCCGTGTTTGCAGTCAGAAGGCGTCTTTCGGTATTCGCCTTGACACGAAGACTAGTAGGCCCGCCGCCCTTCTGCGAACTGTCTCTCCCTTGACGAAGCAGCCTCCTCAACGTCGACGATGCGGCGCGGCGCCTCCGGCCGGCCGTCCGGCACGGATGGCTCAGACTTTTCGTACCGCATGGTCGTCGAATCCCGTAAGCATCCCTGCCCGGACCCCCAAAGCCTCGCTTCCAACGCCTCTCTCATAACCTCGCAATTTTTGCAGGGTACCAGAGGGTCGCCGATGGCAGATCCCGCCTGGCGCGCCTCATCCTCGTGCAGGTGACGGCAAGCCTGGCTCCTGGACTCGCTCCTCCATCTCGTGCTGTTGTTGGCGGATGTTGATCTGATGAGTGTTCGTCGTGGTTTGCTCCTACAGGCGTTGCACCTAGTGGCCGGAGGCGCGCTTCTGTTGCTGTCGTTGTCCAAGGGGACGGCGGTGAACAAGTTCGCCGTGTTTTCTGTGGCCGCGGGATTTGTGGCTATAGTGGTGGGGGAATTAGGTGATATTGCTGTGTCAACCTCAGTTCTGCTAGCTCCATACTTCCCTTTTTTTTTCCCACCAAAAAAGAACTAGGTCGACCTAGATCTTGAGCCTGGAGTGAAGAAAACCGCAATAGGAGCCTACAACTTTTCTAGTATTAAGCTCTATAAAAGGATCCTTGGCACTGATAAAAAGAAGAGGTCAACTAGAATGTCATGGGCAGTGAAATATGAAACTCTATGTCAGTTGTCAATTTTTCATTGACGGGCTTCTTGGTTGCTGATTAGTAAGATAGGATAAAGGGGGCGTTCAATACTCTTGCCATGGATTAAGTATTCTGTTGTCAGAACAAGCAAGCTAGTATACTCATCTTGCTCTCTTTGTCGACACCATTCTTTTTTTTTTTTTTCTGTAAAAGTGGACACCATTCTATTAGGATCAGCTGGTAGTCCTTAAAGCAACCATTAAATTATAACAATCTCCACATATAAGCTTTTAAATTTTCTCTAGATGCCTTTGGCATATGGGCTTTTAAAGAAATGATGCCCCCATTAATGTTTTTCCCAAAGGATATCCTTTTTTCCAATGTGATATCAATCATTCTTTGTTGAATTATTGATTGTATTTTAGCTGATGTTGCTATTCGGTTATTCACAGGGCGAAGGCGGACTATGGCAGTGCTGCTTTCGTTTTACACACAAGCTTGTCATCAATTGCGGTTGCATTCTCTGTGACATGCATTATCCGGTCAGAGTTGTTCTTGAAGGTTTGGATTATGAAATTCAGAATGTCACTGTTTTGCAAGTGATAAGCGTGGAAATATATATCTTGCAAGTTTATGATTTTTCTGCCTCTTGATGCTATCCAATTAAAAGCATGAGCTCAACCTTCTATTTTTTTTAAATGAAACGGCTTCATTAAGATCATTACCGTTTTAGATTACAGCTTAAGCAACAATTATAGTCTAATTGTTCTTAGTCCTGCCAATGGAGTTAGTTAGTGACTTACCAGAATTGTGATCATTCAGTCATGATGGGCATTGGGTAGTGCAATTGTGAACTAACCAAACATGCAGTAGAAATTTTGCAAGTGGTACCCTTTGTAGAACCTTTAGAGGTAGATAACCCCAAGTTGAAGTCCCGCCTGGGGAGTACATTTGCACGAATGAGACACAAAAGTAATAACCTTCAGCCTTCAGGGGTTGTTTTTTCCATAACGGTAACCCGAATTTCATTACTTAATCGCAACGAAATTACAGAAGTTCACTTAATGTCTTAGCCTTCATGGGTTGTGTTTGATACTAAGTTCAATTCAACATGGTTTTGGCTTGATGTGAATCTTTTTAAACGAGGGGTGCCCAGGACTATCTAGCATGTTTGTTTAGGTCCTGTTTGTTTCCTGGGAGATTTTTAGAATCTGGATAAAAAAATCTAGCGTGTTCATTGTATTCTGTGTCTGTATGTTAAAATCCACTAGAATCTAGAGTGTTTGGATGAGATTTTAGGATTTTGAGATTTTTTTTTAATCCAGATTCTAAAAAAATCCCCTAAGAACCAATTGGGCCCTAAGTTAGATTTAAATGTAGTTGTCCATAGCTCCATTCAATTTTGGACCTGGCTTTTATGATACTGCTGAATAAACTAATCAAGAATTAAGTCGGCTTCATTTTGTTGGCATAACACTCACCAACAAATTTTTTTGATTCCGGTATTAAATCAGCAGAAAAGAGAAGGCAAAAATACCTCTGGTACTGAATGTGTTGGTAGTGAGCCCATGTACCAAAACTATGTTACCAGATATAAGGCTGACAAATTGAGGGCCGATTTCATCTTTGGCATAATCTGGCTTTGAGGAAGCTGGATTCTCCACATTGAGTAGGGATAGAGAATCAGCAACACATTAGATTTTACAAGTTCGGCAGAAGAAAAATATCTATAGATAGGTCAAGGAAATAGGATGGATGTGCGAAAGGCCGAAAGATCATTCCCTTTCATTGTCATGCCCACATGGCTGAAGTAGTTGACAGGTATAACATGATACCTGTATCTTAATCTCAATAATTCCACCAGCAATAACTCAGGCAGATTTCATCCTGAAGCACCTATGTTTGTGCCAGTATTCTGGTATTAGATAAACTCAAAATAACCTTAGGTCTTGGTCAATTACAGTCTACAATTTTGTTTTCTTTTTGCTACTGTTCCTCCTGGGATGTATGAATTAGGTTTTTTTTTAATTATTTTTTTTTTGCTCTATGAGGTAATAATTACAAAGGATTTTTGGGAGTATGATATCATCAGCTGTTTGCATTTGGTTGTTGCCTAGGTTACTTAAGCAAAACACAGAGGCCATCACAAGCTATGAAATGCTTGATGTTGTTCGTGTTGCTCTTGGTAAGTTATAGCTAAATCTCTTTTTTTAAGTTACAGTCATAGTATTTGTTGCTAACTTTTGTGGACTACCTTCCTTCACCATGTTAGGTATCCTGCTGCAGATGGTGGTTATAGCTACAACTACCAGACTCCTGCAGAATATGTCTCCTCCCAAGAGAGCTTCATGAATGCTATGACATTTTAGCTTTGTTCCCCTTAGAAAGGATACAAAATTCGAGTTAAATATCGGCGAAGCGGTAACTGGTGTACAACATGACAGCAATATGGGTTATTTGTTTCCTCTTTTAGTTTTTTTTCTCCCTTTACTTCTTCTTTTTTACTGGATATGAAAAACCATAGTGGTTGACGCGCTTTGCAAGCTAAAGGCTAATGGAGCATGTGTTGATAATTTCATTTCCATGTTTCTGTTCCGCTGGAAATTGCTACTCTGGCTAGTTCTTTCGTGTGCTGAATTCAAGGACCTGTTCCTTCTTTCGTGTGCTGAATTCAAGGACCTGTTCGGTGGGGGTGGCGGGTAAAATCAGTGATGGCTATTTTCATGGCGCACTTATGTGCACCCACTATGGATTTGTGATACATGTCTGCTTACAAGCATTAAACGAATAAGGGAATTGAAGTTTTGTTTTCAATTCTCTCTCTTAAATTTAAGCAATAGTCACATCCTATAGATATTTGGATGCATGTGTATGGTCATGGTGTGTGCTCACGAGTGGCATGGAACCGTCCTATTGAATTTTTTTCATTGCATCTATCTGAAACCCCAAGATAGCCATCCAAGTGTCACCTGCAGACTGTGGATCGGCCCATGCCCACAAAAGAATGCCAATAATTCTGTCGATACCTTGGTTGTCATGTCTGTTGTGCAAATATGACTCTGAATATGACCTGTAGCTACTCTCCATTTCCCGTGTCCATGCCTTGTGAATCTGCGGTCGAATGGAATGCCTCCCTGGATGGAAATCTGGATCTCCTGACACTCTGCTGTTACTGACGAGCGCTTGGCCTTTGGAACTTCAGATAGGCTTCGGTGTGTGTAAAGCGTTGTGCAGTAGTTGTAGGACCCGAGCCAGTAAAATGGACAACCACCGCTGGTCTTTCATCATCAATCTACTCACAGCAGAGTGTATTCAAATTGATTTGTGTGCAACTTTAACATCTGGAAATGTGAAATATGGCCACAAGTTCCTCGTTCCAGGTCATGGTTTCAGAAACATTTACGCTCCCATGTTATAAAATAACTCCAAAGTTCTCGTTACGCATCCGAAAATGTGGAATGCATGGCCAGCTCCCTCATTCCAGGTCCCGGTTCTAGAAACATTTATGTTCCCACGTGATAAAATAACTCTCAAATTCTCGTCACTTTAGCATCCAAAAATGTGGAATATGCAGGTCCCTGTTTCAAAAATATTTACGTTCCCACATTATAAAATAACTCCCAAATTCTCGTTCCAGTTCCTTGTGAGAACATGGTTGCTAAGGTACAAACACATTTACCAGCTGTGAGTATCAAAAGTACTCCAATCTCAACTCTAGTACTCAATCTCATTTGACGACACACTCGTCGTATGCTCGTCGCATCAGTACTTAGTAAAGTGAAGAACAAAGCATGACAACAAATTATGTGCAGCACACGACAATCAGAACAGAATCAATCCGTGATTCTTCCATTGTTCTGTCCGAACACGGGTGCAGCACACGACAATCAGAATCAATCCGTGATTCTTCCATTGCGGCTCTAAACAAATCATTGCACACGTACAAAACACAGCACACACACAGACGTGCACGTACGTACATATGCACAAGGCATGGCATCCACATACACATACACTTACATACATACATAACACCGTACCCTACAATTACATCTGCTTGGCCATGGCGTTGACGATGGCGAGCGCGTTGGCCGTGAGGTGCATGGCGCCGGCGACGTTCCCCCGCACGGCCTCCCTCACGACGGCGGCCTGGCCCTTGAACCCTCCATGCACATGTCGTCGTTCGTCAGCGCGGCGCTCGCCCACGTCTGCACGCTGTTCACCTGGAACCTGACGCTCCTGCTGCCGCTGCCGCTCCCGGCCTGCCCGCCGATGACGCTCGGCTCCTCCTTCATCCCGCCGGCGAGGCGCTCCATGGCCTCCACCGACTGCCGCAGCAGGTCCACGGCGTCCTCGAGCATGCCCACGCAGTCCTCCGCCGCCGCCTCGGGCACCGGCAGGTGGTGCTGGCTGCCGCGGCTCGCCGCCATCGCCTTCATCGCGGCCGTCGCATTCCGCGCGCCGGCCAGCGTGACCGTCAGCGCGGCCAGCGCCAGGCGCGCCGGGCTGGCCCCGACCTCCGCCGCGTACGGTGCCAGCGTCGCCTTGCACAGGGCCGGGTAGTCCGTCCCCGCGCACCACGTCGTGATGAAGCCCTCGCCGGCTGTGCTGGTGCTCGGGGCCGGCCGCGCGGTGACGACGACGGAGACAAACCACGACCAGCACGATAGCGCGAGAAGAAACAACGGCAAGCAGGCACTGCTGCGTGCCATGGCGCACGGCAGAGGAGCACGTAAACCTACGACGACTTCTCTACGTGTTTCTTACTGCCTCCTCTGACTCTCGTGGCGCACGGCAGAAGAGCCAGCGTCGAGTTATATAGGGTCAGAAGGACGATAAGGCCCGGCCTGTACGTATGGCTGGCGCTCAAACCGGCACGTCGACGTCTCTGGCCAGGAGCCCCAGGATACGTAACGCGATGCCGGCTCGAGCCTTTTTCTGTGGATCTCATAAAGATCGAGGCTACTCGCCTTTGATTCGCCGATCGAGGCTGTAACATGCACGTACGAACCACACCGATCGAGCCCACCTGACCTGGCGCGGAGATATATTTTGCGTGGCGTCTAGCCGCCAAGCGAACGGTCGCGAGACGTACGGCGTCGCCGGCCGACCCGCGGCCCGCGGGGTCCCGGCCCGGGAATACGGCTGGTGTGGCTGCTAGTCCGCTGCGAGAATAATGCAGGAGCGCGATCGCTGAAATTCATGCATGACGGTGCTGCTCGCGGACGTGCCAAGGTTGGTGGGGACATGGTGAGATGATGACGGGAGCTTCTCTTGCAGGCTTGCAGCTTCAGCCTTAGAAGCATGGGGACCGAATCAATGGCGCTCTGGGCGTTTCTGTTTCAGAATCTCAGATCGCCATCGGCCCGGCAAAGGCAGGCTCGCAAACCCACGTGGCCGCACGGGCTATCTCAGTCTCAGCCATTGATTTCCTTTTCCCTCTCTGTACAGCATGAATCTTTGATGATTGAGCTGTATCGTCTGTCGGGCGAAACCGGTAGCTAACGGAAACACTGAGCTACGGACTTTGTTTAGTTTACAAAAGTGAACCCATGATACAGTATCACATCAAATCTCATGACGTATGTATTTAAGACTAAATATAGGTAAGAAAACTAATTGCACATTTCTACCGTGAAAATACGAGACAAATTTTTTAAGACTAGTTAGGGCCCTGCTTTGGGGTGGCTCCAACCCGAGGAGCCGCCCACTCCAAAACTCCAGTGGAGCCGGCTCCACTCCAAAACTCCAAGCTCAAATTGGGTCTGTTTGGCTACTAGCTCCAACCTGTTCTGTGGGTCCCATCCGCCGCCTCCATTTTCTTCTTTCCCCGACGTGCACGCCTCGCTATCCCTCTCCATCCAGCCTAGATTTGAGCCGCCGTGGGAGCCTTGGAGGAGCCGCCAGGCAGTGGTACGAGCGGAGCGGGCCCGCACCTAGAGTCGAGGTGGTACGGCGCCGCCTCGCGTGGCGACGCCGTGGAAGTCTCGCCCGCACCCTCGAGATGGTGAGCTCCGGGTCCAGCCATGGGGGCGGCACGGGTCCTCGACGCCGCCTGGGCACGCAGGTCCGGCCATGGGGCGGACGGAAGGAGAGCACCGGCATCAAGAGCTCACGGCGGTGTTGGGAGGCGGAGCGCGTGGATCTCGCGAGCGGGGGAGGGGAGGCGAACGGTTGTCTATCTCGCGTCATGGGGGTGGGAGGGAAGTCGCGGGTGGCGCTGGCCGAGGGTGCGGCCATGGTCGTTGACACGAGCCACGATGAGGGCGAGGAGGGCTGCCACTCGGGTGAGTCCCGCCGCCCGGTCCCGCCCGCCATGGTTGTTGACACGAGCCACGATGCTCGACGACGGAGGGCACACTCACTGGGGGAGGCGCCAAGCAGGGCCGGCGAGGGGTGGGCGGTGTGGATGAGCTCTCGGGGGCGGCGGAGGCAAACAGCAGGCCAAGGGGCGGCGGTGAGGGGAGGCGCCGCCTCGCGAGGAAACAAAAAAGACCTTGAATCATTATTTTCCACTTATGGATAGCAAAGGTCGGGTAATTTTCCACCAACTCCATGTCTAGTTCCATATTGACTAGTTCTCGAGCAAAGAAATGAGGTGCTCCGTAACTCCGCACTCATTTGTACTAGAGTTGTAGGTTTTGGCCGCTCCATGGAGTTATAGAGTTGAGGTGTTTGGGTAGCTCCAAAGGACTCCACCCCGAGTTCGCTCGAGCCACCCCAAACACGCGCCTTAGTCTATGGTGAGACAATAATTTTCAAATATAAATAAAAATGCTATAGTATCAAACCCAAAATATTTCGCCAACTAAACATTCGACGGCATCCCGAGCACGCCACACGCACCGCCGGCCGCCACGGCACCAAGTGGCCGGGCCGCCGCCATCCCTTCATCGCGGACCGCCGCCACACGCGCCGCCGAAGCGCCACCACCGGGCGGGCCGGGCCCACGACAGCGCTGGCCGGGCGCGGTGCCCACCTCCGCCGGGAATACTAGCGGCCGACCAATCGGCGCCAAATCGAGCGCCGACCACCCCTACATTTTTGCCTTTTGGCCCACGCAGCCCGGCCCGGCCCGCCCTCTCCTCCCCTCCGGCCGTGCCCTCCGGAACGGTCGCCGCGGGGCGGCGACGACAGCCGCCTCCTTCTTCCTTCCTTCCTCCTTCCCCCGCGGCCCCACCGTGGCTTTAGGGTTCCGGCGAGGTCGCGGATTCCGGCGAAGCCTCCCTCCCTCCATTCCTCCCCGGCCGAATCCGGCCGCCGGTCGGCCGCCGCCGCCAACACGGCGGGTGGTCGGCGGTTCGCCGGGCGTGAGCTCGGCGGCGGCGCCGCCGAAGCCGGGCTGGGCCGACCGATCCGTCCCGCCGCGAAAGCCGGTTGTGGCCGACCCATCCGTGGGTATGGGTAGGCGGCGGGGCGCCAAGGTCGGCCATGGCGCGGGGTTGGACGACGGAGGTTGCCGGAGTTGGAGGAGAAGGAGAAGGCGCGCGTGGCGGCGGGGGGAGGGAAGAAGGGGGGCCATGGGGCGCGCCGCCGGAGCCCGGCGGGAGCCCTAGCGCGCCCCGGGGCGGGGCTAGAGACGGGGGGCGGCGGGTAGCGCGAAGCCGCGCCGCGAGGAGGAAGAAGGCCGCTGCGGCTCGGCCGAGGCCCACCTAGGGGGCTGGTCGGCGCTTTCCTCTCCCACGTGGTCGGGCGATAGGAGCCCCCGCCGCGCCGCGACGAGGCCAGCTTCTTCGCCGCAGAGGGCTGGGTACTCCGGCTCGCAAGCACCACGACTTGACGGCCCGCCGGCCAGAAGTGGTCGGTGATGGACGCGCTGTTGTGGCGCCGACCAGCACGAGAGCACCAAGTGAAGCAGCAACGAGGCGGTTCGTGCCAGTGCCATGGCTATGGCCGGGCTATGACGACGACGTTTATCTAGCTGCTAGTGCTTGTTTCGTTCTGCCTTCCGTGAATCAGTGGTGTACGAGTTTCAGAGTGCTACGGACTCAGTTTATAGGGCCAGGAGGATAAGGGCGTCGATTGAGGCCGTGTGGCCTGTAGGAGTACGCACGTATGGCCGTGCCACAAGCCCATGACACGGCCATTTGCCTGAGAGCCGCCGGCTCACGAAGCGCTGGTGGAGCTCACAAAAGATGTGTAGCATGCATTGCACGGAAAGGCCGACATGTTCGGAGATTTTTCGTGGGGTCTCGCCGCCGCGACGCGCGACGGCGACTGTTTTGTCTGATCTCGCCACTGTTTCGTCGGCGGCTGGGCTGGCTGCTTGGAGGACGACGGCGTGCATAGGACCCCGGACAGTGTGGTTGCTTTCAAGGGCGCGTATGTATGTGAGGGACCCATAGAGAATCAATGGAGTCGTTGCGTCGGCTGTTTCCGTCGTCTCAGGCCGCCATCGCCTGATCGCCGCCGGAATGCACTGGAGGCGTGGGACAAATCAGCCTTTGTTCTCGTGTTCCGGCTGCGTGCAAACCAGCCGTCGGTCCGTGCGAACGATTGTTGCGTCCGTTCTGCAAAACCGATCGATACCGTCCCTTCTACTCGACGTGACGTCGCGAGCAGATAGCGCTTCTTGTTTTCGAGGAGACATGGAGATAGATACTTCGTTTCCTGAAACTAGAGAGCAGGGATTTCGCGATAGGATCCAATTAATCTCTAGATTTAATTGAACTAAGTATCAAAGATTGGCTGCCATTAGTGAACAATCTTCGACGTACAGCTCGTCGAGCCAATCCATCAACGTCAGAATTTTGGTCGATTCGGCTGAAATCACTGTTCATGCAATGCAGAGCATTTGTGACTTGTGTTGACCCCAGTCACAAAAGTTCCCGGCACGTAGGTACGAGGAACGTGGATACATGGGGACATGGAACGTTAATTTAAAGTTCCCTGGTTCATGGGGGTATACTTCTTCGAACGATGGTTCGAAAACCTCGAACGTGAACCAACTATTTTTGGTACAATAGCTTGGTACAATCCTCGTTTCTTAAGTGAACTATACAGCTTATAATAATCATGTAATTCGTTGTGTACATATGTTGTCCGAATATATAAAATTAACTCAAGAATCAATTGATGTGGTCAAACTCCTAAAATCTCAAATATGACCCACTTAACTTAAGACCCATTTGTCCCATAATACCTTGATCTTCCATTTACCATCCATAATACACATGTCCCATATTAACCGGCCTAGGCAGTAATCACGACAACCGTAAGGCAAGCCCGAACACCACCGCCGCCGCCACCTACGCACTCCAATCGCCGCCCCTTGACCCGCAGGAACACGCCCCAAGCATCGTTCCGCCTCACGTACCACGTCGTTCCCGCTCCCCGATCCGAACGAAAGTTCCCTGCACGCGGATCACGGCTATGTACCACGTTCCCCGTGACTGGGGTGTTGACTCATCAATCATACAACCCAACTACCCAAGACGAGTACGACACTGTTGCTTATCGAAAGCTGTGCGAGTACCTTGATCGAATTGCCAGCGGAACTGGGGGAAATGCCAGGTCAGTGAGTGCGATGTACCGTACATTACATGCACAACGGATCTAACGAACTAACGACGATTGACTACCGGCATGCATGGCCTGGCCGAGCTAGCACACCTGTTGCCTGAGGTATACAAGTAATACACTTACTGACTGGAGGTCTGAACTAGCCACCGAAAATTAATTGATGTCATCTTTCACTGCTAGTGCTTGCTTTCCAATCACACGTTACGGATTGTCGTTGGAGCAAGAGCAACGCAATGAAAAGATGGATAGGCATAGGCATCAACCAAGACTTTCAGAGACCTCTGGACACAAAATTAATATGCTTCACGATACATGATTTCAAAGGATAGATAATGGAATACGAAAATAGCACATAAAACAACACTAATAATGACCACGGCATCCAAGACACTACACATAAATAAGGAGAGAGCCAGATATAACAGAGTCAAACACACATTAACAGATCTGAAAATCCATTACAGACGAGTATACAATAATCCAAATGGTAGTTCTAGTAGCAGATGCTAATGAAAACAAGCAGTCAACAATGACCAAAGTTTGAGTATCACAGAACTTAACATATACACCACACATTGTTTTTAAGTCATATATGTAGTACTACTAGCATATACTAGTAAGTAGTTCAAGTCATAATAAGCAAGTGCCGCCAGTGAAGTAAAATGACAGACCGTTCCAGTTCAGGCTACCCTGCTGAGTCGCAGAAGGTGTTGCTTCCCGGCGTTGTGCTGCTCGACGTTGAGCCCGCTGGAGAGGTGCACGTTGCACACCGAGCACCGAACGTTCATCTCCCCGGCGAGGTAGGCCACACGGTTGCGGTGCTTCCGCCCCTGCTCGTGCTGCTTCAGGTGCCACGCCGTCATGCACAACACGCCGCAGAAGGTGCACGGCACAGTGGGCTTCTTCTTCGCCGCTGGGTGCGTTGGCTTAGGCTTGGTCCTTCGCTTGAGCGCAGGCACGACGATGGGGCCAGCGGCGTGCACTGGCACTGGCGGCGGGGCCGTGGCGGCAGCGCCATGAGCCACCGGCTGCGGAGCATGCCCTGCTGCCCTTTGTGTGCTCGGCGCTAGCGAGGCTGGGGAGCGATGGGCGTTCGGCGGCGGCGGTTGGCGTGGAGGTTGCGGCGCCGGTGCCATCGCCTGTTGGTAGTGCTTCAGTGACGGTGTGCGAACACCCTCGAACCCAGGAGGTGGTCCAATTGCTGGCCTCTTTGCGCTTGGGTGCTGCACCGGCGGAGGTGGTGGCGGCGGCAGGGGCAGGAGTGCTTGCTGTGCCTAAGAAGAAGTGAGGAAATACACAAGTCACACATCACCTCATAGACAGAATACAATGCAATTGCAATTTGTAACAAAAAGATGAAGTGAATGCAGACATCAAACTTGGAATGGATGGATCTAACTATGCGGCTGCGCTGAGCATCATGTATGTATAGTCCTGTTATTTACTCAGTCTAGTTTTTTAGACATGTAAAATGTGACAATTTTAAAATCCATGCACAAAACCTTGCACGTTACAATCCTACAGTTAGAGGTCCTTTCCTTTTCAAATGAAGAAAGAATGTTAGAAGGAGTAAGTGTACCCGTTTAAAAAGAAAGGAAGGACCCTTCATGATGATTCTGAACAATTAATTAAATTAATGTACTGGCGTTGGAGCAATGCAATGAAAAGATGGATGCACATCAACTAAGGGACCTCATGACAAACAATGTAGGATTTACTAGGAGAATTAACACATCATACATTTCTAATCATTGCGTCAAAGAAATAGCTACACATAAATAAGAAGTGTGTCAGCCAATTAAAGAAGAAAGGAAGGAACAAAAACACAAAGATCTCAAAAACACAAAGATCTGAAATCTAAAGTACATTTTTTTAGAAAAAAAAATTCAGAACTTTAGTATTCAAACTCATATCCTTCAACAATTCAGTATAAAAAGGAGGAGGCGAGTGAAGAACTATGCCTCACCGGTGGGGCTGGGGAAGCTGCGACTGCACAATGCCAGAGGGTTGTGAGTCCCTCCCCCTCCTCATGAGCTCGAGGCGGCGCTGGACGTCCTGGGTGAACATGTCCCTCAACTCTTGGTCAGTGGTGGGTTTCCCGTCATCCTCTATTTTGATCACTAGAGAACCCGGTGGAACCGAAATGGTGGCGGCATGGTCTTCAGAGGAGTGGCAAGCTAGATGTGTCTCTAGGGAATGAAATTGTGTGTCTCTTTATAGTGTGCGTACCACACACAAACAAACCACCTCAACATATATATAATGCTTTCATCCCACGTTGGTTAACCCCTCAGGTCCTCACACCTTGTACATTGAGAGCACACTTCATGGACCAATGCATTGAGAACACACTTCATGGGCCAATGCAGAAAAGGAACTAGGAACATTTGTCAGTTAAAGCAAGCTTGGTTCCTTTATGTTAGAGGATTGGGGATCCCAAAGAAAAAGCGGTACTACTTAGCTTATATAAATAAATGTTTATATTTTTGAAATTTAAATTGTTGTCGTCTGTAGCTATCATTTTTTAGAGGATAGTTTGTCAGTCCTACGTTTGAATAGAATGGGAAATGTTTTGTTTGTCTTTGCAAGATTTCCTTACTATGAATAAATCACGCACTCTGCATTATTAGTGTTTAGAAAAAAAAAATTATATTCCACTTCACCGATAAATTTAGGTCTTTGAAAAATTGCTTGAAAATTATAAATGTAATTGGTCCTAGTCCATGTGCCTTTCTTTGTAAAAGTTTTCCCCTTTGTCTTTTGGAACTACTTGTCAATTATACATGGACAGGGTATTTGATGTTGATGAACCTGTGCGATCACAAATGTGTAGAGTTATTGTGAGTTGGTGACTACGCAGACAGGTTTAATATATTGTTCATCTAAGTTGCTTGCTAATGCTAATTAAAAAGTGTAAAATGCAGTGATTTTGCTTATTCAGAGTTGTAAAGTTTGATTGGCTATTGGTGTTTTGGCACTATTGACAAGTAGATGATGTTCTTGGATCTTGGGGTGCACTACTTCTAAGTTCTAACTATAGCTGATTTAAATATAAGAGTATTAATCGTGTTTACAATCCAACCACACCCTGAGTTGTTCATCCTTGGGAATGTGGCTAGTTTGTATTGGGTTAGAACATAGCCTTGGAAAGTTTGGGTTGTTTCCTTTTTCAGGGACTAACCAATGTGTTATCTCACACTTGGTTTGATATTTTGTCCTCCACATATTTGGAGTGGTTAGAAAGTTTTTTTTTTGCTAGACAAAATTATGGTGAAGTACATTGTTTTTTAATTGATTTTTTTTTCTTTTATGTTTTGGTTTGACTCTTGTGTCATGTTTTTGGGGTAGTAGTCTGACTTATTTTACCATGTTTTTGGGGGCATCCATCGACAATGATGTTCTTAATCCGGAACAAGTGCATCATGATTGATCTTGGGACACAGGAAACAACAATAAGATCAATTGGGCCTTGAAGAACAAGCATGAGTTCATATATTGACATTGGGTATAGTAGGGGTTCTCCAAAGGACTACTCCACCATGTGTCGTTACTAGGCCAAGGATGCAAGGCAAAGTGTACGATTTTTATTTTGCTAATTTAACTTCACTAAAACGTGAACATTTGTCAGTATAAGGATCATTTATGTGCTGATTCTATCAGCACCCAGGAGGCGGACAGAGAGGAAGGGGCTTCCCTGCGACCCTGCCTGCCCAGGTCCACGCCTCTGGTCACCAGCAGAGTACTCGGAGCAGCAGCGTGCCCGCAAGTTGCGTTTTCGGTCCAGAGTGTGTGGATTGGAGCCTAGTAGCATGTATGATTATATGTTATGTTGAATTGTGTCGTTCATAGCTAGTACTTAACAAGAGGGAGAGGATAGAAGAGGACAAGTAAGAACCGAACTATGTAGAACTCTGTTCTTAATCTCTTCTCTGAATTTCGTCGCTACCGCTCTTTGAAGAGGATAGAAGAGGACAGGTAAGAAGCCTGTTGTCGACTTGTCGTTTGAGTTTGGCAGACACAAATAAGATATAGCAGCGTGTTTAGTGGCGTAATCAAGAACAGCAGCACGAAAAATCTAGTGCCAGGACGTACATATTGCTGCTGGATAAACATTATTGCATTGATCTAATTTGAAGTTTGATCACATGCAGACACAGCCACCAATTCACGAAAATTTTTAAACCGTTTCTTCCTTCTTGAATTCAGACGTGTGAGGGCGTACGTAGCACGCCAACGTCAGAAATCCTGCGTGTCTGTCTGCTGCTACCCCTCGTCGACCAGCGGCAGATGCCGGGCCGGTGCACGGCCGGGCGCTGTGGCGTCACCACGGTCATGCTCAGCGCCGCCCCGCGGCAGCGTGGGTCGCCCCAACCGGGCGACGGGGACGACGCCTCGCCCCACCGACACGCCGCGTGGTCCGCAGAGAGCCTCATGGGTCGAGGCCCGCCGCGCGTCGGCCGGGCTGAGCTGAAGCGTGGCGGGGAGGCCTCAACGCCTGCCTCCCCACCGGCAGTGGCACCTCAGCGACGCCGCCTTCGTCCATTTTTCAGTGGCGGTGGCGCCGCTGCCACGCCCGCCGGCACCTCCGGTGGTGATTCCGCGACGCCAACTACTGTCGACGCCGCCGCCGGAAGGCTGATGCCGGGAGAGCAGCAGGAGAGCCACGATGCACAATGAGAGGACGACGGAAGCATCAGACGCGTGCGCAGCGAGGAAGAGTCAACAAAATCCTCACTTCACCACTGAGCCTGAAGCTTAGGAACACAACAGCATGCTTGTCGACACATATTACAAAGATGTCTAAAAGGACGGAAGTGAGGATGACCTTGTCGATGGTGACTTTGATGTATAGGGACTTGTAATCCTAAAGATATCATAGTCACAATGCAATGTCCAAATGTACTTGTGGAATTTGACCATTCATGCTCCTGAAGAGCTTTTGTAATATGTTGAATGGTCATGCATGCTCCCGAAGAGCCTTTGTGACATTTTCCACAAGTTATGAATGTTGGTCTTTACACTATGTGCTAAATCCCCAAAGTCCCAAGCCAACTACCCCTTTTTACAGCTAGTGCATGAGAGAGGACCAAGTATTTCCCATCTGCAGATAATTAGTTAGGTGGTATACATTGCAGTACCACCACATCAAGACACACCATAAAATGTCCCACCAGAAGTTGGGATATATGAGCCTATGAATAGGGATCTTCATAAGGCTCGGTGTCTTGACTACATTTCAAAGATTAGGGGAGATAGGAATCTTGAAGAATGCCGAAATTGCATGATGAAATTCATTAGACTCACGCACTAGTCGGGCCCGAATCGAAGTTTAGAGCATTGCAAATTGTTGCAAATAAACCGCCAAACACCTAGCTTCTTCGACCCGAGAAAAGTGGCAATGTCGCATTTACCGCGCAGCCAATGCGTCGAAGAGAGTATAGGGAGCCCGGAAGGTTACCGGCTCTATCGTCTCGTCCGATCCTAGGTTGAGGGGGAGACCTCCGTGTGCTCAAACAAGTGTCGGGCGGAGACGTCCTGGCGTAGACAAGGTCTCGAGCCGCTTGCAACACTTAAGGAATCGTTGAAGAAGCTCAACCACGAAAGTTGAGAACGCCCCCGGTGGCGGCTCGACCTGAAGTCAAGTTGGTCCCCGAAGGACCGCATCCCGAAGATGAAAACCACCATGCGACGCGTGCTCAATATCGCGACCGGTGGATCGAACGCGCCAAACTCAATCGTTATGGAAAATCACGATGAGTGGGATGATAAGGTTGCCATTAATTATGTGGAGACGGAGAATCATATAATAAGAAAGACCACTATTGTCGACATATATTGCCTCGTAATTGCTGATTCAACGGTGCGGATCCTAAACCAAAGTCCATGGTAGAGTGCCGTAAGCACTCAGATTGGGACAAAATGGTAGCAGCAATTGGGGCAGAGTAGCGCTTGCTTAAAGAGAGGTTATTGGGCCTGCAGTTCCAACACCTCTAGAAGACATCCCTAAAGGATGCAGGCGGGTCTTCCTCCTGAAGAGGAATAAATATGGCACAAAGTGAGGCTAGCCGCACAAGGGTTCACGCAGAGACCCAACACCGATTATGATGATGATTACTCTCCCTTCATGAATGCCATAGAGTTCGATATCTTATATTTATGGCAGCTAGTAACTTGAATTTAAAAGGCAGTTGGCAAATATGGTGACCCCATACTTATATAGGTCACTTGATTCAAAAATCCATGTGGAGTCCCTGAAGGACCCAAGATCCCTGGACCGAATCAAAGACGCAAGACAACCGCCTGCAACGGTCGTAGTATGGGTTGAAATAATCTGAAAGGATGTGATTCAACCATTTGAATAAATTCCTCCTGAAAAGAGATTACACACGATGAAGGATTTGAATAAAATCAAATCCTACTTGAGTCGGCAGCTCAAGTACCTCCCCTCGAAGGAGTGTTTATAAACCAGTCTATAAAGAGAGCACTTAAATTTTTGGGCATGAACCTCCCTCTAAAATCCTCCATGGTGGGCCAATCCCTAGAAGTGGATTAGTCCCATTTTGACCAAGGGTGACAATGAGAAAATATTGGGACCTGAAGTTCCCTACTTAAGCGCCATTGGAGCAATATTAAGTTGGCACTAAGATCTTGGTTTATGGTTCCCGAAGAACCAAATCCCAACGTTGGTAGGTTGTATGGATATTGGCTATGTGTCTGACCCGCATAAAAGCCAAATCCTAGACTGGTTACGTATCTCTCTATGGTGGTGCAACGATTTTATGGCAGTCTATGAAATAGACCTTGGTTGCTACATCATCCAACCATTACGAGATAATTGCCCTATATAAAGCCGACAGAATGTGTTTGGTCTGCGATGAATGATTAACCACATCCGTAAGTCATGTGGTCTAAACGTCGCCGACACCCCCCACCATTATCTATGATGATAATGCAAAGATGTGTTGCACAGATGCACACGGGCTATGTAAAGAGCAATCTCATGAAACATATTTCTCCAAAGTTCTTTCATCCCCACGAGCTCTGGAAGAGCGGGGAAATAAAGATCCTGCAAGCAAGATCATGTGACAATCTTGCGACTTGTTCACCAAGTCCCTACCCGCCTCTAGTTTCTATAAGTGTGTCCATGGAATTGACACGAGGCGGCTTAGAGAGTTACAGGGTTCAGGGGAGACATACCCCCAAGAACATAGCCCATGGTCGTGATCCTGAAGATCACGAGTTCGTCTCGAAGATCGACTGAAGCATCAACTGTTGTACTCTTTTCCCCTTGATGAGTTTTTTTCCCACTGGGTTTTCTCATGCAAACATGGCTAGCACATGTGAATGTACTCTTTTCTCCTACCTTTTTTTCCCACTGGGTTTTTGGGGGAGTTTTTAACGAGGCATGTACACATGTGCGATTCACCCAAGAGGGAGTGTTGTGAAATCATGTGTGTGGGTGAATCTCAAAGAAAGGAGGAAAATATCTAGCACTCTAGGGAACAGGAGAAGAGTCTAGAGTATGGTGGACTCTAGTAAGCAAGAGAAGTCTCTAGAGTGTAGTGGACATATCTAGGAAGGAAATATCTAGAGGAGATATTTGGGGAGTGCTACCCATAGCCTCTCCCTATAAATAGGGCTAGCCCCCATTGTAAAAATCCATCTATGAAAGTGACTCAATAATAGAGAGCCTCCATTCCTCCCAACATTCTCTCCGTGTCTTCTTGTGTGCTTGGTGGTTCGTGGTCCTACGGCGGATTCTTAACATTTACTTCCCTAGACACAGAGCGAGTCCACCATTCCTCCCTACACTTTCGAAAAATCGGGTGAAGCACATCCCTCAACTTTTGTAGGCGGTTATGTCATCTAATTCAAAATAAATGTTGTAAATACTTAATAAAGTTATTAAATCACAAAAATATCCTCAAGCTCCTAAAAATTCTAAAAACCTAGATATCTTAAAATTTAGCACACACCTTTCTCAAAGTTAATCTGGCTACAACTCAAACTTTGCTAACAACTCAAGCAAACTCAAGACCTTCGTCCTTCTCTAAATGATTGATTTATTACAACCATCATCTTAAAATTCAGCACACTCCTCTCTCATGTTAATCGGCTACAGTTCAAAGTTTCCTAACAACACAGCAAACTCAAGACCTTCTTCGAATGATTGGACTTACAATTTTTACGCCATGATACAAACCTGCTTTTGTAATAGCATCGCTTTCTACAAAGAAATGGTTCGTGGACACCACCTATTGAGCTCAGGTTCCGAAACCAACAATTGTTGATGCCAAGATCTTCCCACAGACTTTGAGTCAAAAAGCCCTCCAACGCTTCAACCAAAAATAGTGGAAACTCCGTTTTCAGCAAGTTAGCCACATCGGCTCACCCGAAAGCTGTCCAACTTGTGGCTTTTGATATCATTGCATCCTTTATCCAAAGCATGATGGGTGGAGTGCCTATGGACAACAACAATCTTTTTACCAAGTTTAGCCCGCTTTTCACTTTCTAGAGCCCTTTTTGGCAGCCCGAAGTCAAGGCAAGTTATGCCAGAGCACCGGTGGAGGAGGAGATGGAGCACCAGTGGAGGAGCCGGAGCACGATGTGAAGGAGTTGGAGCCCTAGGTGGAGGAGGTGGAGCGCTAGGTGGAGGAGATGCAGCAGAGCCACTCGATTTTGGAGGTGGATTGTCGATGAATGTTAGCAACGGATGGTTCTTGACAATGGGCACCACATTTGGAGCAGCGAATGCTACTTTAGAGAGTAAAGTAACTGGTTGCCTTCTCATTTTCTTGTTCCTAGAGCGGAAGTAATGAGTGAACAACAAGTAGTAGATTCGATCGCAAAGCAACATCCTTCCAGAGTACACTAGTAGTGCGGGATGATAAACAATAAGTCTTTTATTACTAGGTCGAAGCATTTTGATCATAAGATCCCTAGTCTCGGTGACGGCTTGTATCCGATGTTTCCATAGGCTCGCTCGAGGGATCGATCAATAGGTTCCCAAACCGCTAAGTAGGAGGAGGCTCGATTTTTGTCGCAGAGCTAGGATCCAAAGCACTAGTTTTCATGTTCTTGAATCGAAGCAACTTCAACTTGGGACATACCAAAAGATTTTCCAATTCCAATGATTCTTTAATACAAGAGTCTCTATTGTTATTGACAAGGACAAGAAGCACGAGAGAGGTAGCTATTGGCATACCGGGTGTCTTCAGATAGATGGAACATCCGACGGATGGGGCCAGATCCTCATTGTTGAGCTTGCTCTTCTTTGAATCCGACAACATTGATGGATCATTGAAGTAATCCAAAGGCCTCTTCCCAATCATATTTAGACACATTTGCCTCATCTAGCATGACACCGACCGGTGGTGCCCAACATGAAGATGAAAATTGTCTTGCTGGTGGCCGAACCAAAGATGAAAGGGGGCGCGGATGAGATGTTGCTCCCAAAGGCGGTCGGCCAGACCACGACTTCCCTCGACCTAGCGGTGCGGGAGTGCCGCCACGGTGGATAGAGGTGGCGGAAGGGGTGAACCGCGACGGCGAGGGATGTGCAGGCTGTTGGTATTTAATAAGCCTACAGAAATATTTATAATAATCCGCAAGCGAACGGATACTGGTGAGCATTTCACCCGGGAGAGGGTTTTAATATCGAATCCACAGAGAGGATGGTGTGAGGATAAGCGAGGAATATAACTAATCCCCCGAGCAACAATCAAGGAACGGGAAGGATAAAGAGGTAAGAAGATTCCTATGGTTGTCTAGTTCTTCTTCTTGTAAGCTATGTTGATATTGTCTTAAAGGGACGTACTCAAAAGGAAAACAAGGTCGAAACTTGCTATTCCTCCAGCAACATTGTCCTACTAGTCCTATCCAATGGGAGATGGAATTCAAAGGAATCAATGGTACTGTCACTACCACGAACTACCACACTCCGGAAGGTAGGGTGCATTCACAAGTACTCACAGTCTAGGCACCACGCCTACACCTAAGCCACTCCTCTAATCTATAGATTCCCATAGATTAAAGTACTCATAGAGTTATGAACAATAAGAACAATACTAACACTTAAAATAATAACATGATTACTTACTCAAACAAGAAGTTGATCCACCATAGAAGTCTCGTGGATCAAGTGCCATAGGCCTTTGATCCCGGGAGGTACAAGCGTAGAGGAGTCACCGACATGTCCGGTGCTTCCCCTTCTTCTCCTCCACCCACTCTTTAGTTCTTAAGATTAGATCTAGTCACTTTCATGGAGGACTATGGATCTAATCTATCAACTTGATATTCGCTCTCAACTCACTCTAATCCTTCTAGTTCTACATGATCTTCTAATATAGATTAGAACTAGAGAGGAGAGGTTGTCCTCACATTGGGACACCTCGACCAAAAGGTCAAGAGATAATGAGATAGAATGAGTTAGGGTTAGCCACGGGGTCGGGGGTCTTCTTATATAGACCTTGGCGATGAACGATGACCATTGGATCAAACCGACCTTCAATAACGTGTAGATACAACCTCAAAGTCGGTTACAAACCGACCAAGGAAGATGAAGCCGATTGGCTATCAGAGCCCGGGCGGCCGGCCTAAATGCCTCTCGGGACGCCGCCGTGGCATAAGCTTCTCTCGGCCTCTCGCCTCTTCGGTGCCTTCGGTATCTTCTAGAGTGTTTTAGTCCACATTTTGGGTTGAGTTACTTCACGGTCAAGTCTTGTCATCGTATGAGATGTATATTCCTAACTTTCTCCATTCTTCCCTCGCATTTATCTCGTTAAGTCCCCGAAAATATATAAATCACCAAAGCTCGTGGAATTGTGTTAGTAAAGCCCCTAGACTTATGTTGATATTCATTTTATGCCCTTATTTTATATTAGTTGACTAATAATATTATGCTATAATGTGTGTCAACACAGCCGTGGATACGAGGCGGTGTATGGGGGGTGGAAGCGACGACGAGGGGAGCACGGATCACTGAGGCGAGGCGATGTACCTGAAGGAGTGGTGGCGCGCGCGAGTGGCGCGTGGCCGCAGAGGGAGAGGTGGAGGAGGAGGAAGGGATGAGGACGCTGGGGCGCATATGTAGACAAGGGGGCGCGTGGCTTGCGGAGTGTGCGGAAGAGGTGGAGACGGCGAGGAGGGGAACACACTGGCGTGAGGAGGTGGTGGTGGCGAAGGCGCGATAGACACCCCATGAGGCCTCTCGAGAAGTGTCTCGACTCGGCGGAACCGCCGCCGCCGCCGTCGCGACCCCTTCCCCCATCTCCGCCCGCCCGCGCCGCTGCCCGAGGGGGTCGCCGGAGGCCCGTGTGGCCTTCTCGTGACGGCGGCGGCGAGGCCCCTTGCCTTGCGTCAGAACACCCCCGGTGTTATTTTCACTAAAACATGACATGTCATCATGATCATTACAAAGCATGCATGTTTAGTCCACTATGTGTTGCATTGAACTAAAATAATTTTATTTTATGTTTGGTTGCATTGTCGGTCGAAAAAGACGCGAGAGGAATCAGATTAGGAAACTATCCCCCTTTTAGGAAACCCTAGATTTCAAACCCTAGTTTGTCCCCTTTTATTTTATTTCAAAATTTATAAAGAATTTGAGGGTGGTCACAAAAGGGAAAAGGTAGAGTTTTCAAAGTTGAGCAAAGTTGGTATTTTGAGTTTTCAAAGTTTAGTTCAAAATTTTAAAGTAATTTTGAATTCGACAAAACCCTAATTGCCCCTTTTTTCTGTATTTCAAAATTTAAGCAAAATTTGAGAAAACTTCCAAAACCTAGTTTGTAGATCTTGTTGAGAGGAACAAAAGTCATGTACAAAGTTTTTCAAGTTTTTACATGATTTTAAAAGTAATTTTGAATTCAAATTTCAAAATTTGGAACTGCATTTCAAAAGTCATATTTAGAGGCAGAATTTGAAAATCTTCCAATTATGAAAATTGTAGATTTTGAAAAATTAAGGGGAGTTACTTTTTGGAAATTTTTGAGTTTAGTTCAAAATTTGGGAGTAATTTGAAAATTTCAAAACTAGGGTTTGAAATGAACAAGAACCCGACCTATCCCTCCCACGCCACCGCCCAACGTTCAACGTTCAAGGCCGTCCACCGCCGAAGCGGCGCTGACGCCGACCACCTGGAGGCCTTCGCGACCCCTCCAGCTACCTCCTCGACCCCTTCTTGCCTATAAATAAGCCGGAGTCGCCGTCGTTCTCCTCTTTTCCCAATCTCGCCGCCGGAATCGCTCTCCCTCCGCCGCCCGTCGTTCGCCGCCGTTGAGCCATCTTCCACCCAACCATCTACTCCAGCAGCTCCGCAACTTCCTAACCTTCCTCCGGAACCCGGCCGCAGCCTCGCCTCGCCGCCCGGAATCGCCCGCCGCGACCCTTTCTTCCTCGCTACGGGCCGCCGGCCGCCGCGAGCCCGCCGTCGCCGACCTCATTGCTCCGGTGAGCTTTTGCTCACTTTTCCTTGCGTTTTCCCCTTGAGATGATGTACTCGTGAACGGCTCACGTTTCTTCACGCACAAGCCCCGACTTCGCCGGAACGCCGCCGTGGTCGCCGCCGCCGCCGCCGCCACGCCGCTCGCCGCCGACCCAACTCCGGCCGTTTCCGCCCCAAACCGAGCTCCGCCCCAAGCTTCCGTGAGCCCCCGCCGCCATTCTTCATTTAGTTTTCCGTTTCATCCATCGCCACCGCCGAACACGGGCCGGCGCCGCCAAGGCGGTGAGCACGCGTCGCCGCCGTCGGTGAGCACGCAGCGCCCGGCACGCACGGAACGTTGTCGCCGCACATCGCTCACACCGGGCCGGCCCAACATCATTTCACCGTGCCGGCCACCACTATTCATCCTGCATCGCCCATTTTGAATAGTAACAGGCCACGCAAGATTGGGCCGTGCACGATGACAGGCCGAAAATCAACCCGTAACCCTTTTTCATTTATAAAATGATTTATTCAATTTCATTTATTTGAATAGTGTCGATTTTGTAAATTTTGTATAAATTCAATAATACTAGCTCAAAATTTGAAAATTTTTTGTGTAGCCTTCCCATGGGTATGTCTATCCATGAAAAATATGAAACTTGAATTTTGAATACTTTTGGCATGATTTAAAAATACAAAATTTAATTAAAAATGCATCTTCCTTGATTTTTATTAATTATTTTATTTATCCAAAAATCATGAAAATTATTTTGGTACTGTTTTATGACATGATCTACCTGTACAAAAATTTTGAGCTTGTTTTGAGAAAGTTAAAAATTTTATTATTTCATGCCCTATCATTTCATGTGTAAAACAATTTGTTTAATGCTTTCTAACTTAGGATTTTGGGTAGATTTTGGGTTGTTTTGTGAACCCTAAACCATGTCGTTATCAAGTGGTCCTTGAGAACTCCTTAGGCAATGGTGATGATATCTCGTAGAGTAGTTCAACAAGTTGGTTTTGTTGGGTTGCAACTTTATCGAGAAGGAAAGTTGTACTCAAGCGTTTATTTTTTTTCATGCACTCTCGCGCATCATGTTTATATGCATGACATCATGTTAAGCATGTATTATTATTTCGTATAGTGAACGAGGGTGATCGAGAAGTTGTTGATCAAGCCGCCGAAGAAGGCTATCTGATTGACCCGAGTTCCGAATATCGTGATCCGTCGTCCGAGTCAAGTTATTTCATCAATCAAGGCAAGCCCCGGTTCATTTAAACATTTCCTTGTGTTTTACAAAGCTTTATATCACCTTTGTTTTATGCTCTGCATTAGGTGATAGGAGTTGTGTGATAACCTAATTGATGCATTATCCATCCTTGATTATTTCGATACCTACCTTGATAGCCGTTTTGATAAAATGCTAGAACGCTTTTAGCCTTGCTATATTAGTTAGACTTTTGAGTCAAAATGTGACAAGTGTCTTATGACAGCCCGAAGTGGCATTTGATGGAAAAGGATGCTATATGATGAAACCATCTTTGGGATATGGTGTTTAATTTGAGACCGGTCGGGTAATTTGCATTGAGAATGGAGTCTCAAGTGTAGTATTTCCGGCTTGTCGATTAAGGACCGGCGCGTGTAGGCCTGTGTAACCGAGACTATGGAACGCAATCTACGCCGAGGTCTTTTGACCAATGGCACGTCTGTGCTTCAAGGCCGCCCCAGACGATCGAAACTAGTTTTGGACACATACTCCGTAAGCCCAATCTCGGGGTGTCAAATCGGAAACGTACAACACGCGACTTTGGGAGTGGAGAGATGGTGGGAGTACATGTTACCCTCGTGGGTTAAAGTCCCGGATTGGAGGTGTACGGTATTCTCGGGTGGCGTGGGGACGCGGTTCCGTTTTGAGTATCCAAGAAAGGGTTGATATATGCAAGCTTAAGTGCTACATATGTCATGTGGAAAGAACTCCCAATTTGGGTTAATCGATTTCGAAATCGCCGTGCTTCTCGGATATGGAGACTTCGGTTTCCCGACTTATATCGTAGATTAATTATGGAACAGGTGAAGAGATGGAATAAGTGATGGAATATCTACAAGTGTGTGCTCTAGTATCGATCACCTAGAATAGGTGAGAAACTAAATTGGGTTTAAAATGTTAAAAGTAAGGATTCACTATTAGTAAGCTTTTTCTCGCAAAAAAGTCCTTGATTCTTGCTAAAAGCCTTACCTTGAATCCTATTAGACCAAAGATTCCCGAAGTCTTCTCCTATTTTCTTTAGTCGGGTAAGTCTTGTTGAGTACTTCCGTACTTCGTGGTTTGTTGACCCATGTTGCGTGTGTACCGACTCGTCTTTGTTTAACCAAGGTTATGTCGATGGGCTCGACATGATCCGTGTCTTCTAGTTCTACCTAGCTTCTTCAAATAAGTTAAGTTTACTCAAATGTAACTTATTCACAATTTGTAAAATTAATGTTATTATTCTTCCGCACTCGATCTATATTTTTTGTAACAAATGTTGTAATGTTGTAGCTACTCCTTTGTTGATCCTGGTATGAGTTATCAACGGGGGCTTCTTAAGTTATCGGTGTATCCGCACAAATTGCCGAGGTCTTTGGGACAATGACAGGTGTGCTGGGCCCGAATTAGGAGGTCTGTTACAGCCGCCTCCTCCCCCGGCCCTTCCCCGTCCCTCCTCCACCTCTTCCTCTTCGTGGTCGACGCCGGCGAACCAGGTGCGGTGACCGACGGATCCTCTTGGCCCCGAGCGAGGATCTAGTCCCCCATGGCCCTGATCGGGCGCATGGAAGGGTGCCGCTCGCCCGGGCCGGGTGGATTCCCGCTGGCGGCGCTGGGGCCCGCCCCCGAGCCACCACTCCTCTCCGACGGCGGCTGGCGCCCGGGCACGCTTATCCTCGCAGCCGCGCTCGCGCGTGGTCTGGTGACCGGCGGTTGCACCCGCCTCGCCGGGCGGCCGCGTGGCTAAACGGGGGTAGGGGAGGCCGGACCCGCGCTCCCCGGTGCTGCGCCGTGGAAGACGCCGTCCGACGCCTTGCCTTGCGCCGGGCCGGCATGTCGCCTTCGTGTGCGGCACCCGACTCTCTCGCCGTCCTCCGTGTGGCGGCTTTGCGCAGCCCCTCGCCTTGGTGTGCCACGAGTCGGTGAGGTCGCGTTCCAAAACAGGCGGTTTGGTTGAGGCTATGGCGAAAAGTCCTGACGGGCGATGTCTTCAGACACCGCTACCTCGTTGAGGCGTCCTCTTCCCTCTTCCTCCGTCTTGCGGAGCGGGACGGTTGCGCGCGGTCGATGGTTTGGAAAATCACCGGAGAAATCCTAGCCCTACCGTGTGCTAGTGCCGTTCTTCCCGCCGGAGGCGTTGTTCGTGGAGATTCCATCCATCGACCGTGTGGGTGGTCGAGAAATCCTTGCTCGGTTTTGTGCCGATGCGATCCACCGGCGACGGCTTTGGGCATCGCTTTCCTCCCTGGAGGCGTTGACATGTGACCACCTTCCCCAACCCATGTAGCCCCTCGCCGTCTTCAGGTCGGCCACGCGCGTCGTTGTCGGCCCCGTCCCCATGTGGCGGTGGCCGCGGTATGTGTGGTGTGGCGGCCGGTACCCTCTACTCCGCCCGGCGCCGACAATTGCCGGCGGCGCGCCTCCCACCGCCGCGGGCGAGTCCGGTCGCGGCTCCGCGTGGTGTGGCGGCGGCCGGCACCCTCCTCTCTTCGCCGGGCGTGACACTTGGCGGTGCGCGCCTCCCACCGCCGCTGGCAAGTCCGAGCGCTCGCGTGGTGTGGCAGCGGCCGGCACCCTCCTCTCTTCGTCCAGGCGTGACACTTGCTGGTGCGCGCCTCCCACTGTCGCGGGCGAGTCCGAGCGCGGCTCCACGTGGTGTGGCGGCGGCGTCTCCACCTTCCTCCTCCTCCCGAGGCTTCCATTGAGAGTTTATGTGTCCCTGCGCCGTATCTTATTCTCTTTCTTTTTGTGTTACCGTGTGGTGCTCGTAATGTTTTAGTCCGTTTTTCTAGAATTAAGCTGGGACGGGTTTCTTCCCATTTACCACAAAAACGGTGAGGTGGGGAGCGCGCCCCCCCCAAAGAAAAGAAGTGTCCTCGTGGAGGGTAGGTGGGCGCGTGTACTCGAGGAGGCGGTGCTTCGTCGCATCGGTAGAACGAGCATGACAAAAAATCATGATTCTTCCATTGCTCGTCCGAACACGGGCAAAGACACGATCGAGAATGAATCCGTGATTCTTCCTTCCATTGCGGCTCTAAACAAATCATTGCACACGTACAAAAAACAGCACACACATAGACGCACACGCACGTACATATGCACAAGGCATGGCATCCACATACACTTACATACATATATACATAACACCGTACCCTACTTACATCCGCTTGGCCATGGCGTTGACGATGGCGGCGCGTTAACCCGTGAGGTGCATGGCGCGGGCGACGTTCCCCGCGACGGCCTCCCTCACGACGGCGGCCCGCCCTTGAACCCTCCATGCACATGTCGTTCCTCGGTAGCGGTGCTTCGCCCACGCCTCGCACGCTGTTCACCTGGAACTCGACGCTCCTCGCTTTGCTTCCCGCCTCGCTCGACCGCCCGCCGATGACGCCGTGCCCTCCTCCTTCATCCCCGCCGAGGCGCCCATGGTTTCCACCGACCGCCATAGCAGGTCCACCGCGGCCTCGAAAGCATGCCCACGCAGTCCACGCCGCCGCCGGGCATCGCTGGTGGTGGCTCGCCGCCATCGCTTCTTCATCGGCGCCGCGTTTCGCGCGCCGGCCAGCGTGCGGATCAAGCCGGGCCCCAGCGCCAGCGCGCCGGGCTGGCCCCCGACTCCCGCCAGACGGAGCTGCCGCTTGCACAGCGTCCGGTAGTCCGTCCCCGCGCACCACGTCGCGGATGAAGCCCCCCCGCCGCCGGGCCGCGGGCCGGGTCGGTCGGCCGCCGCCGTGACGACGACGGGCGCCAAAACCACGACCAGCCACGAGAGCCGAAGAAGAAGCAACGACAAGCGCCGCCGCTGCGTGCCATGGCGCACGGCAGAGTAGCACGTAAAACTACGATCGACGATTTGTACGTGTTTCTTACTCGATGACTCTCAAAGTCTCAATGAAGTGGTGTAGAGCGGCGTCGAGTTATATAGGAGCAAATTGGGCAGGGCGATAAGGGCCCCCATGCGTATGGCTGGCTCTACCGGACGTCGTCTCGGCCGGGGAGCCCAACGCGATGCCGGCTCCAGCCTTTTTCTCGTGGATCTCATAAAGATCGAGGGTTTACGATTTTGCCCCGTTTCAAAACAATTTTCACAAATAGGCCCTGGCCAAACTTTTGCCGAAAATGGGCCAAACATTCGGCGCGTTAGGACCGTACGCCGAGGTATGGGGCTCAGCGCCAAGACCGACACCGCGCCGACATTCACCACATCGCACGACCCCGGTCGCGACATCCGTGGTGGCGAGTGGGGCCGGGGAGGGTCGGCGCCGTGCCAACATACGCCGGCGGTGGTACCTCGGCTGCACCGTGACACTACGCCGAGGTTCGTTGTTTTGGGCTGGGCAGGCGCCCAAACCCGTTCCCCGGGCTGGGCAGCCCGTTCCCGGGGCGGGCAGCCAGCACCTCGCGCTGGACGACCCCGCGCCGAGGTCTTATAACCCAACCGCGGGCAGCCCTAACTTTTCTACTTTCCACACCAACCCGCCGCCGGCCTCGCTCGCCTCCGCCTCCTCCACCTCCGCTCCGCCTCCGCCTCCCCGCCTCCACCGCCACCCCTCCTCCACTCCGCCCCGCACCCCGCCCGCACTCCGCCCCCACCGAGCCTCCATTGCGCCCGTTCCCGCAAAGGGGTGGGCACACGCGCCAACCCGCGGCCGCCCCCCGCGGCGGCACCCCATCCCGCCGCCGTGACGAAAGGACGCCGCGAGGTAATATCTCTTCCCCTATGGCACTTGGAACAACGTCTTTTTGGGTGTCCTCTACAAAATGTGTCCCAACCTTATTCTTTGAGATAATTTGTGGTCACCGTGCATATGCTGCATTGGTGCCGAGCCTTAAGCGGAATGAACCCTATGCTCGCCTGTGACTATTAGTTTGGAGACATTGTATGATGCTTGTAGATGGTGTGACTTGTAGATGCTTTGGTGCTTGTAAATGCTTTTATATAGCACTTAAAACTATAGTTTGAAAGTTCATTTATTTTTGATATCATGCTATGTGACTATTAACATGTGTTGGTGTGACATTGTATGATGCTTGTAGATGGATAAATTAGTGCGGTTGCAACATGGAGGACGTGTTGTTAGGACAAGGAAGGATAGTGTGGAGTTTGAGGACATGTCTCGAGCATTTGATGATATTTTCCGAGTCTCCTTCTTTGACGCATTAGTGGACCGATTGAAAGCACGGCTAGGTTGGAGTGACCCGAGATGTACAATTTGAAGGTGTGATAGATGTCGGGTCGAGTAAGGGTCCACGGATCAAGAGGTTGCTCAAGATTAGTAACGAGTGTGAATGGAATGATTACAAGGCAGTTGTATTGGCCTCTGAAGTTAGATCCTTGGATCTGGTTGCAAGCAAGGTCGATGGCATAGCAACCACTATCGTTGAAGGTAGCCCAAGAAGCCAACCTCTGTTAGATAGGGGTACTTTAAGAGAAGAGGAGGAGATAGTCCTTACCCAGCCATATATATGCCGGTAGTGAAGGGTTAGGGTGGGATGACGGAGATGAAGAAGGTATTATTGGTGATGGAGTTAATGCGGACAACACTGGCGTCGATAGGGATGATATTGGTGAAAGTGATGGAGATTCTCGATGAAACATATGAGGTTGGTGATGAAGAATTAGGTTTGGAGGAGGCCAGTGGAGATGACTCGATAGACGATGACCTTAGTGATGAAGAGGACCTTAGTGGCGAGGAAGACTTTGGTGATACAAGAGCTACTAGCCGGTTTGACATAGACGTAGGGCCGGTGACGCCGAGGTTTTTGCGGGAAGATGTTCTTTGAAGACTCGACGATGATCGCCCTATTCGTCGTCTCACCCAAGGGAGATGGAGATATTGATGAGGGTTACGCTCGATATTGATCCGAAGTTGGTGATTTTGAGGACCTTAGCCTTGGACACAGGCGTGAGCGGATGGAGGGCCAAGTGATACAACGGTGCTCGATGCAAGTGGATGCCGGATCATAAGGAAGGGCATATTGTTTGCTACGATGGATGACTTGAAGACATGGTTGCGGGAGTACTCCATTGTGCATAACCGTCCGTTTAGGGTTGTAGCTTCTCACAAGGAGAGGAGGTACACTGTTGTATGTGAAATGGCAACTTTGTCCATGGCAAGTATGCGGTAGGAAGACTAGGGCGGGCAAATGGAAGATTACATCAATAAAAGCAACCACATGTTTGTGCCGGCGCAGAGGCGGAAGAGAGCCATTTGCAACTGAATTCTAGGTTCATTGCCGGCGGTTATGCCCCGTGGGTGAAGCATATGCCAACCATTACGTTTTCGGGCGTTGATTGAGGTCATCTTCCTACGTTGGAATTACTACGCCAAGTGCGGTAAGGCATGGAGGGCAAAAGTAGCGCCCTAGAAATTATCTTTGGAGATTGGGAAGGAGCTTACGAACGCCTTCCCCTGTAATGTTGAATGCGATGAGAGTCGTAAATGCCGGCATGCACTTTGAGTACTTACCGAAGGAGGGTGAATCAAGGAACGGTCGCCAGGTTTTTGGAAGGGTGTTTTGGGCTTTCGGACAAAGCATCGAAGCATTCAAGCGCTGCAGGCCCGTAGTCTCGATTGATGGCACATTTCTTCTTGGAAAATTTGAAGGCACAATGCTCATATGTATAGGAACCGATGCAGAAGATCGGCTTGTTCCGTTAGCATTTGCAATTGTTGGAAGGAGGACAAAGATAGTTGGTCTTGGTTATCTTCCTACGTTGGAATATCTACACAAGATTGCACTAGATTTCTCGTTCTACTACTACCCATCTCTGATTTCTCGTTCTACTACTACACAAGATTGCACTAGAGCAATATCTATCGTTGGTCGATCAACCACAAGCATGGGATCTAGCTTCGGCAGAGCAAGGAGGGGATGGCTCACCTTTGGAGCGTAGCGGGGGTCATTCACAGCCGTGGTGCCGCCCGGGGTGGCCGCCGTGGTGGTGCCGGCCAGCGGGAGGCGCGGTGGGGGCGGAAGCGAGGGGGGTGGAGACGCTGTGGGGGCGGCGGAGTGGAGGAGGTGTGGCGGCGGGAGTGCCGGGCGGCGGCTCGAGGCTCGATGGGCGAGCGAGGGCGTGAGGAGGCAGGAGGCGAGGTGGCGGTGGAGGCGGAGGCGGAGCGAGCCGGGGCGGTGTGGAAAATAGAAAAGTTAGGGCTGCTCGCAACGGTTAAGGTTATAAGACTCGACGCGGTGTCGCCGCTACGAGGTATGGGCTACCCAAGCTCGGGGAACGGGCTACCCGCCCAGAACCGGGTTTGGGCGCCTGCCCACCCAAAAACAACTAAACACTGGGCAAGAAGTTGTCACGGCACGCCGAGGTGTCATACGGCGTATGTTGGCTGGGGCCGACCTTCCCGCCCCACTCGCCACCACGCGGATGTCGCGACCGGGTCGCCGCCGACGGTATAAATCTCGGCGCGGTGTCGGCGCTACCGAGCCCCATACCTCGGCGACAGCCCTAACGCTGCCCAATGTTTGGCCCATTTTTAAAAGTTTGGTCGGGAGCCTATTTGTGAAAATTGTTTTCGAAACAGGGGCAAAATCGTAAAATTTCACCCTTTGATTCGCCGATCGAGGCCGTAACATGCACCTACGATACGAACCACACTGATCGAGCCCACCTGAGCTGGCGCGGAGATATATTTTGCGTGGCGTCTAGCCGTCGTCAAGCGATCGATCACGAGCGTACGGCGACGCCGGCCGACGCGCAGGGTCCCGGCCCGGGAATACGGCTGGTGTGGCTGCTAGTGCTAGTACGCTACACGAGAATAATGCAGGAACGCGATCACTGAAATTCATGCATGACGGAGCTGCACGCGGACGTGCCAACAAGGTTGGTGGAGAGTCTAGACATCGTGAGATGATGACGTGAGCTTCTCTTGCAGGGGGACCGAATCAATGGCGCTCTGGGCGTTTTGTTTCAGAATCTCAGATCGCCATCGGCCAGGCAAAGACAGGCCCGCAAGCCCACGTGGCCGCACGGGCTATCTCAGTCTCAGCCATTGATTTCCTTTTCCCTCTCTGTACAACATGGATCTTTGATGATTGAGCCGTACCCGTATCGTCTGTCGGGCGAAACCGGTAGCTAACGGCAACACTGAGCTGCTGTAGTACTAGTACTGCATTGCTCCTGGCTAGTAGTTGACATGGAGAACGGGAGAAAGTAGCAGATTTTTTTTTTTTTCTTTTTCATTTTGCTAGCAGATAGTATTTTCTTATTCCTCTTAGGGCTCGTTTGCATCCCTTCAATTTGGAGAAATTGAAATATACTTAAAAATTACATTATTTGGCTTGAAATTTGAGATTCTACAACTTTACAAAGTTCACGTATAAGTCTACTTCTAATTCATAGGGTGGGAGATGAGAAATAAAGTTTATGAATTCGTCTTCTTCTTCAAATTGGACTTTACTTAACGGATTCTATGGATTCTTCTTTCACAACTATAGTTTATTAAATGAGTTCAATTCTAATTATCCAAACATTGGAATCGATAAGCGGTGGCGATTCTTTTTTTTCTCGATCGGGCCATTCACCCGTGTTTAATTAAGAGGAAGAAAACCAAATACAAGGATCGGACCTCAATGATGAGAAGACATCAAGGTGGCCAAGTTTTAGAGCCGTAACTACTAGATCGATCCATGAATTAATGATTACATGGCTGAACCAATCGGTGACCCAGAACTCGGACACTCAAAGGCGTAAGACAGGTTTAGACGCCCGCCGCTTCTTTCCATGGAGAAATTACACCTGCATCGCCTCCCTGACGTCGTCTGCCAACGGCCTTGGGCTGAAGGCTGTTTGGAATTCATCGAATGAGGCTTCGTCAGCGATGGTGTCGAGTACCAAAATAATGGGTACCCAACTAAAAGAGGCCCACAGCTACTATGACGGCCCACGACGACCATGGCGGCCCACGGCGACCACGACGGCCCACTCTCTCCACTTCTCCCGGACGCGCAAGCAAGGCCTCTTCCCGAGGCCCCCGCCCTAAGGCCTCTTCCCAAGGCCTACCTCGGCCCTCCGCTAGGGCCTCTTCCTAAGGCCTCTGCCTAAGACCTCTTCCCAAGGCCTACCTAAGGCCTCTGCTTAGGGCCTCTTCCTAAGCCCTTCTCTCGAGGCCTCTACCTAAGGCCTCTGCTTAAGGCCTCTTCCTAAGGCCTCTTCCCGAAGCCTCCTCCCGAGGCCCTTGTGGATAAGGTCTCCATGCAGCCGATGGGACATATAACAACCCTTTGCTCCCCCAACGCGGCGTCCACGTGTTGTGCAGTGTCATGCTCCAAAGAAGAAGAGAAGGAAGCACAAGCCACCGCTCCACCTGGAAAAAGGCACACATGCATACCAACACGAGAAACGCCGCAGTTACAGCATCAAAGATGGTGTCCACGCGCGCCCCTCATTCTTCACCAAGGAGGAAACACCTGTACCACTCAAGAGACATGCACACCAACACGTGTAATTCAGACATCCACTCGTGGCTATAAATAAAGGAAGGAAGCGACATGCGGGGGCTTCTCTCTACGGACTTCCAACTTGGGATCTCTCCGGCTCTTCTCAACTCCTTTTCCATTCTATCGAGACTTGGGGCTCATTGCCCTCTCTCACCAAGCTTGTAACCCCTACTATGAGCACTGCCGGTGCATGATAATACAAGTTTCCTCCCCACTGGACGTAGGGCCTTCTTTTACCCGAACGGGATAAATCTTGTGTCCATCTTGCATCACCATCCTGATTAGGGGACGCCGCAATAAATAATTTTATTACCGGTCCTTGAGATCCCCGATTTTGAAAACACCGGCGGTGGCGATTCTCACACTAAAGCTAGACTAGAAAATCGCGTTGCGGACACATTTCTAAGTAAAACGTCTCTTGTTTTGTGCGGATCGTTGCATCGCAAAAAGGCGGCTAGTTTGGCGGTGCTCATCCCATAGATTCTTAGCGGAAGTTGACTCTCCGTGAAAAGTGATTCGGTGACTGAAATTGATCTTCTAAAAAAAAAATATATGCATATAATGAGTGAATCGGGAGAAACTACCCTTTTCTAGTTTCCCCGTTTCATTTCAAATAATCACTTCACTTTTTTTTTCTAGAACACGACTTCAAGATAATCACTTCAGTAATCAACAAAAGAATCACTTCCCAATAAAAAGAAAATTAAGAAAGTGTTTTCGCAAAGCTTCTTCTCGAATCATCTTGAAGCTGCTCTGAGAGCCCCGCCAAATTGGCCCTAAATCAATTGGGCACTGCTTGGTTTCTAGAAGTTTAGATTAGAGGAATTAGAAATTAATTTGGAAAACACTTTCGTCTAGACATTAGTTAGGAAAATACTTCCTAGCCTGGCTGTGACAGAATATATTGCAGTTAGATCAGTACCATGATGAAATGAATTATACCACTTACAGTATGTATGCTCTTCTAAATTCTAGAGTGAGGTCAAGATTTGTTATCGATGATTCTAATAAATTATTCTTTAGATATCAAAAATATGCATAAGTAAACAAATAGTAATGATTGGAAAGGGGATCGGGTGAAGTATGTTTTTTTTATATCCCAGCCCCTTCACTGATGCTTTTAGTGTACCAAGAAGCAGGGCCGGGCGATTAGGGTGTGCTAAGTGTGCGACTGCATTCAGGGCCTCCAAAATCGGAGGGTCTCTAAATTTACAGCTACCACCAGTCTGTTATACTAGCTGCTATGGTGCTAATTGTTTGCATGCTAATTTTTACTCTTTTAGCATTAAGATTTGATTTATACCTAGTAGTGTGAAACCCATATAAATTTGAAGCTTTATAATTAAGTGAAAACATGCTTTGATTTTTTTTTGAAATTTAGGGCCTCATCATGAATTTTGTTCGGGGCCTCCAAAATTTTAGGTACGGCCCCTGCAAGAAGAGGATGTGTTTAAATTAATCTGGGTGGAGACAGGCTTCAAATTCTACAGAGACGATTCAGATAAGCGCAAATATTTTCACCAACCATTGGTAACAGGTGGTGAAAAATTGGTGATATATTAGGCCGCCTCAATGGGGGTTTCATGAGTGTTTCATGCACATTAAATGCAAGCGCCACATCGTAAGAAAATTTCACTTTTTGCATGAAACTCGTAGCAGAGAGAAGGAAAGAGTTTCACCATGGTGAAACCTTTTAAATAACCGTTTCACATGCGTTGGAAACTATGTGAAACCCCTATTGAGACACAAATAGAGTTTCATCATGCAATTATGCAATTAAACCATGCAATAAGAGAGAGGTTGTGGGGACCATTGAGCCTATGAAACGGTGAAATGAAACCTGCATTGAGGGAGACGCCTATTTCTTACGCCAAAGTTTCATATTTTGAAAACCGGGAGGTGAAACTCTCCCCATTGAGACTGGCCTTATCATAAACGGTTTTTGCTGAACTATTGGTGAAAATGTTGTTACAATAATTTTTAAAGTAGTGACAGATATTTGCGACATGTGTCCAAAACTTTATTTAACTATTAGGACCGACCTCAGCACTTCTTCCTTGAGTTTTTTCAGAAAAACTACAGCACTTATGATACGTGACATGCATCTAGCTTTCGGTGTTTCTATGGGGGGCAGCAGGAGGCGGCGGCGTTGGTGTGAATTGGCAAGAACCGCGGCATATATCGACTCCCATGGACTTGGCCGCGGCGTTGACAATGGCAAGCGCGTTGGCCGTGAGATGCGCGACGCCGACGACATGCCCCCGCACGGCCTCCCTCACCACTGCGGCCTCGCCCTTGAACCACTCCATGCACATGTCCTCGTCCGTCAACGCCGCGCTCGCCCACGTCTGCACGCTATCCACCTGGAACCTCACGTTCCTGCTGCTGCCACTGCTCCCCGCCTGCCCCTGCTGCTTCTCCTCCTCCTCGCCGAGGCGCGCCATGGCGTCCACCGACTGGCGCAGCACGTCGACGGCGTCCCCGAGCACGCTCACGCAGTCCCGCACCGCCTCGGCCGCCACGGGCTCCAGGTGGCCCGCTGCCGCCATCCCTTCATCGCTGCCGCCGCGTCACGCGCGCCGTCGAGTGTCGCCGTCAGCGCGGCGCGGCCCACGACATGCGCGTCGCGCTGGTGCCCACCCCGCCGCGCGCGTACGTGGCCAGCGTCGTCAGAGGTGGTCGGCGATGGATCACGCGCCGTTGTGGCGCCGCACCAGCACGAGAGCACCAAGAGAAGCAGCAACGAGGCGGTTCGATCGTGCCAGTGCCATTGCTATGGCCGGGCTATGACGACGACGTTTATCTAGCTGCTAGTGCTTGTTTCGTTCTGCCTTCCGTGAATCGATCAGTGGTGTACGAGTTTCAGAGTGCTATGGACTCAGTTTATAGGGCCAGGAGGATAAGGGCGTCGGGGCCGTGTAGCCTGTACGCACGTATGGCGGTGCCACAAGCCCATGACACGGTCATTTGCCTGAGAGCCGCCGGCTCACGAAGGGCTGGTGGAACTCACAAAAGGTGGGCAGCATGCATTGCACGGAAAGGCCGACATGTTGGGAGATCTTTCTGTAACCGACCCAACCACGACCATGTATTGATAACGGAAACAGGGAAGAACTCGCACTCCGGCCACCGCCGAGAGATGCGCCGCCGCCGGCCACCAAGGCACGGTTCAGGTGTTCTGTTCTCTCCAAGGCAAGCCTTTACACGGAGCTGTTGCTCCTCTGCTGCCCGTTACATGGACTTAACGGAAATGAAAACCAAGCATGGGCCCAACGAGCATCAGACCCAGTCCGGCCCGAAGACAGAAGCATTGGGCTTGCGGCTTCGCTTCTCCTTCTGAAGACGTACTCCTGGGTTCGCGCCATCGTCCGGTTCTTGTCCTCCTCCTTCAGCATCATCAGGTGCAGGGCTGGTGACACTTTCGTGGGGTCTCCATTGATCGGCCGCCGCGACGCGCGACGGCGACTGTTTTGTCTCGTCGTCACTGTTTCGTTGGCGGCTGGGTATGGAGGGCTGCATGGGACCCCGGGACCCGGAGCTTGCAGTGTGGGCGCGTACGTGAGGGACCCAGAATCAATGGCGTCGTTGCGTCGGCTGTTTCCGTCGTGCCATCGCCTGATCGCCGCCGGATGCACTCGATACGTGGGACAAATCAGCCTTTGTTCTCGTGTTCCGGCTGCGTGCAACTAGCCGTCGGTCCGTGTGAAACGATTGTTGCGTCCGTTCTGCAAAACCGATCGATACCGTCCCTTCTACTCGACATCGCGAAGCAGATAGCGCTTCTGGTTTTCGAGGAGACATGGAGATACTTCGTTTCCTGAAACTAGAGAGCAGGGATTAACAATTGATTTCGCGATAGGATCCAATTAATCTCTAGATTTAATTGAACTAAGTATCAAAGATTGGCTGCCATTAGTAAGCAATCTTCGACGTACATATTCCAAGCAGACTAGAGCAGATACGATATCTGTTGCGCTTTCCCATGCATTATAACGTCACAATTATGGTCGACCATACCTGTTCATGCAATGCAGAGCATTTGACTTGTGTTGACTCATCAATCATACTGTTGGTTATCCAAAGCTTTGCGAGCACCTTGAATTGCCAGCGGAACTGGGGAAAAAATGACAGGTCAGTGAGTGCGATGTATACATTACATGCACAACGGATCTAACGAACTAACGACGATTGACTACCGGCATGCATGGCCCGGTCGAGGAGACAATACACTTGCTGGGCACTTTGGGTAACAAAACCAGGAATCTACAAACTGACTGACTGGAGGTCTGAACTAGCCATCGAAAATTATTGATGTCATCTTTCACTGCTAGTGCTTGCTTTGCCAACCACACGTTACGGATTGTTGTTGGAGCAAGAGCAACGCAATGAAAGATGGATAGGCATAGCTAGGCATCAACCAAGAGACCTCTGGGCACAAAATTAATATGCTTCACGATACATGATTTCAAAGGATAGATAATGGAATTAGCACATAAAACAACACTAATAATGACCACGGCATCCAAGACACTACACATAAATAAGGAGAGAGCCGGATATAACAGAGTCAAACACACATTAACAGATCTGAAAATCCATTACACACGAGTATACAATAATCCAAATGGTAGTTCTAGTAGCAGATGCTAATGAAAACAAACAGTCAACAATGACCCAAAGTTTGAGTATCACAGAACTTAACATATACACCACACATTGTTTTAAATCATATATGTAGTACTACTAGCACATGGTAAGTAGTTCAAGTCATAATAAGCAAGTGCCGCCACTGAAGTAAAATGACAAACCGTTCCAGTTCAGGCTCCCCTGCTGAGTCGCAGAAGGTGCTGCTTCCCGGCGTTGTGCTGCTCGACGTTGAGCCCGCTGGAGAGGTGCACGTTGCACACCGAGCACCGAACGTTCATCTCCCCGGCGAGGTAGGCCACACGGTTGCGGTGCTTCCGCCCCTGCTCGTGCTGCTTCAGGTGCCACGCCGTCATGCACAACACGCCGCAGAAGGTGCACGGCACAGTGGGCTTCTTCTTCGCCGCTGGGTGCGTTGGCTTAGGCTTGGTCCTTCGCTTGAGCGCAGGCACGACGATGGGGCCAGCGGCGTGCACTGGCACTGGCGGCGTGGCCTTGGCGGCAGCGCCATGAGCCACCGGCTGCAGAGCATGCCCCGCCGCCCTTTGTATGCTCGGCGCTGGCGAGGCTGGGGAGCGATGGGCGTTCAGCGGCGCTGGTTGGCGTGGAGGTTGCGGCGCCGGTGCCATCGCCTGTTGGTAGTGCTTCAGTGACGGTGTGCGAACACCCTCGAACCCAGGAGGCGGTCTGATTGCTGGCCTCTTTGCGCTTGGGTGCTGCACCGGCGGAGGTGGAGGCGGCGGCGGTGGGGGGCAGGGGCAGGAGTGTTTGCTGTGCCTGAGAAGAAGTGAGGAAATACACAAGTCACACAACACGTCATAGACAGAATACAATGCAATTGCAATTTGTAACAAAAAGATGAAGTGAATGCAAACATCAAACTTGGAATGGATGGATCTAACTATGCGGCTGCGCTAAACATCATGTATGTATAGTCCTATTATTTACTCAGTATAGTTAATTTTTTTAGACATGTAAAATGTGACAATTTTTAAAATCCATGCACAAAACCTTGCACGTTACAATCCTACAGTTAGAGGTCCTTTCCTTTTCAAATGATGAAAGAATGTCAGAAGGAGTAAGTGTACTAGTTAAAGAAGAAAGGAAGGACCCTTCATGATGATTCTGTGGCGTTGGAACAATGCAATGAAAAGATGGATGCACATCAACTAAGGGACCTCATGACAAACAATGTAGGATTTAGTAGGAGAATTAACACATCATACATTTCTAATCACTGCATCAAAGAAATAGCTACACATAAATCAGAAGTGTGTCGGCCGATTAAAAAAAGAAAGGAAGGAACAGAAACACAAAGATCTCAAATCTAAAGTACATTTTTAGAAAAACAAAAATTTAGTATTCAAACTCATATCCTTCAACAATTCAGTATAAAAAGGAGGAGGCAAGTGAAGAACTATGCCTCACCGGTGGGGGCTGGGGAAGCTGCGACTGCATGCCAGAGGGTTGTGAGTCCCTCCCCCCTCCTCATGAGCTCGAGGCGGCGCTGGACGTCCTGGGTGAACATGTCCCTCAAGTCTTGGTCAGTGGTAGCTTGCCCGTCATCTTCCACTTTGATCACTAGAGAACCCGGGGGAACCAGAAATGGTGGCGTCATGCTCTTCAGAGGAGTGGTAAGCTAGATGTGTCTCTAGGGAATGAAATTGTGTGTAAGTCTCTTTATAGTGGGCACCACACACAAACAAAACCACCTCAACATATATATAATGCTTTCATCGATCCCATGTTGGTTAACCCTCAGGCCCTCACACCTTGTGCATTGAAAGTACACTTCATGGGCCAATGCATAGAGTGATGGAGAGAGCCCAGCCCAATATTTGTTTTGGGCAGAAAAGGAACCAGGAACATTTGTCACTTAAAGCAAGCTTGGTTCATTTATGTTGTGATTCGTATGGGACTATAGGTATGGTAGAGGATTGGGATCCCAAGGAAAGTAGTACTACTTAGCTTATATAAATAAATGTTTGTATTTTTGAAATTTAAATTGTTGTTATCTGCAGCTATCTAGTTTGTTAGTCCTACGTTTGTCTTTGCAAGATTTCCTTACTATGAATAAATCACACATTTTGCATTATTGGTATTTAGAAAAAAAGTTATATTCCACTTCACCGATAAATTTTAAGTCTTTGAAAAATTGCTTTGAAATTATAAATGTAATTGGTCCTAGTCCATGTGCCTTCCTTTGTAAAAGTTTTCCTTTGTCTTTTTGGAACTACTTGTCAATTAGACATGGACAGGGTATTTGATGTTGATGAACCTGTGCGATCACAAATGTGTAGAGTTATTGTGAGTTGATGACTACGCAGACAGGAGGTTTAACATATTGTTCATCTTTGGTGTTTTGGCACCAAAGATTTTTTATGATCCCACTGTTAATTGCTAATGCTAATTAAAAGTGTAAAATGCAGTGATTTTGCTTATTCAGAGTTGTAAAGTATGATTAGCTATTGGTGTTTTGGCACTATTGACAAGTAGAAGTAGATGATGTCCTGGGATCTTGGG